>CAUYPK010017508.1:0-29388 GCA_963574355.1 Loris lydekkerianus
GACTAGCAAATTGTGGTACATGTATACCATGGAATACTATGCAGCCTTAAAGAAAGATGGAGACTTTACCTTTTTCATGTTTACATGGATGGAGCTGGAACATATTCTCCTTAGCAAAGTATCTCAGGAATGGAAGAAAAAGTATCCAATGTACTCACCCCTACTATGAAGCTAAATTATAGGTTTCACATGAAGGCTATAACCCAACTATAGCACAAGACTATGGGGAAAGGACCAAGGAAAGGGAAGGGAGGGGGGAGGTTTTGGTAGAGGGAGGGTGATGGGTCGGGACACATCTATGGTGCATATTTTTATCTATAATAAAAAAAAATTAAAAAAAGTTTATTTCACCAATCTGCTTTTTTTAGTATTGTTTTCAAAGAACCAGCTTTCATTTTTTTAAACTCTTCCATTCAACTAATATTGACTCTTATTTTATTAGTTTTCTTCTTCTTGTTTCTTTTTCTAATATTTTTGGGTCAAACACATAGCTCATGTATTTTTTAGCTTTTTTTTTTTTTTCCTCACCCTCGGTAGAGTGCTGTGGCATCACAGCTCACAGCAACCTTCAACTCCTGGGCTCAAGCAATTCTCCTGCCTCCGCCTCCTAAGTAGCTGGGACCACAGGCGCCTGCCACATGCCTGGCTATTTTTTGGTTGTAGTTGTCATTGTTGTTTGGCAGGCCCGGGCTGGATTCGAGCCTGCCAGCTCCAGTGTATGTGGCTGGCGCCCTAGCCTCTAAGCTACAGAAGCCAAGCCTACGTTTTAGCATTTTAAATATTTACAGTTTCACAAGAAGTTTCAAAGAAATGTACAGAAAGTCCCCATCTCAGGCATTCTTCACCCAGCTTCTCCCAATGTTAACATCTTAAATAACACAGTATAGTATATAAATAAGAAATTTACATTTTCACAATCCCTTGAGTTTACTGAGAGATTACCAGTTGTACACGTGCTCACTTGTAAGTGTGCCTGTGTGTGTTGAACTTTATGCAATTTTATCATGCGTCCAGCTTCATGTAACTACCACTACAATCAAGATACTGAAATACACCATCACGAGGCTCCTTTATTGCTATGGTTTGAATATTTGTGCCTCCTTCAAAATTCACGTTCAGCCTTAATCCCCACTGCAACACTACAGTAGCCTCCTCTTGTCCTCAGTGATATGTTCTAAGACCCCAGGGGACGCCTAAAATCATAGATAGTACAGAACCTTGTATTACTACATTTTTTTCATCCGATAATTAAGACACCTACTAAGTGACCACCAGGTAGACAGTGTGGATATGCTGGAAAGAGGATGATTTACACCCTGGCACCATTCTGGGATAAACCATACATAAATAGGATTATTACTTTTGTAAAACAGTGTTGGATTCATTAGCTAATATTTGATTTAGAATGTACAGGGGATGGCACAAGACTTGCTCATGCTGCTCAGAATAGCACACGATTGGAAACTTAGGAATTGTTTCCATTTGATATTTTCAGATGGTGGCTGTGTGCAGATAACTTACACCAAGGGAAGTGAAACTGTGGATAAGAAGGAATGATGTAAGCACATCGTACCTCATGTTTGCATTATTGTACACAGCTATGATTTAATAATAATAAAAAAAAAGAAAACAAAACAAAACAAAAAAAGAAGGAATGATGTATTAAGCATGGGGCCTTCAGTGGGTGATGATGTTCAGACCATCAGGGTTCTTCCCTCCTACATGAGATTAGTGCCTTATAAAGGGGTTTGAAGGAGCAAGTTTGACCCTCTAATCCCTTCTACCAGGGGAGGACACAGCTTTTATCCACCCAGCAGCACGATGTCATCTTAGAAGCAGAGAGTGAGTTCTTACCAGCCATTGTAGCCACCAGCACCTTGATTTTGGACATCCCAGATTCTAGAACTGTGAGAAATAAATTTCTTTTACTTATAAACTACCTATTCTAAAGAATTTCATTATACCAGCAGGAACAGACTAAGACACTTAATCTACATTTTGGTAGTTAGGCCCTCCCTTTCCTCCTACCTGGTGTCTGAAACCTCTGGGTAACCCTAATCTGTGCTCCATATCTATAATTTTATGATTTCAAGAAGGTTATATTAATATAAATGAAATTATGTAGCATGTAATGTTTTCACTCAGCATAATTTCTCATTTAGCGTAATTTCCTTGAGGCTCGTCCAGACTGTCGCCTGTGTTAAGGGTTGGCCCCTTTTTATTCTTGTTAGTATTTCACGGTATGAGTGTCACAAATGTTGTTTAACCACCACCCATTGCAGGATATCGAGGTAGTTTCCAGTTCTGGGTTATTACAGAACTGGAGTAAATATGCTATGGACATTCATGTACAAATTTCTACACTCATGTGAACATGAGTTTTTGTTTTTTTGGAATAGATATCTAAGAGTGTCATGGTTGGATGGCATGGAAAGTTCATTTTTACTTATAAATAAACTGACAAAATGCTTTCGAGGGAGCTATACCATTTTACATTTTCACCAGGAACATACCATAGATCCAGTTTCTTGGCATCCTCCCCCCAATTTGGTGTTGCCACTCCGACAGGTGCACGGAGATGTCTCACTGTGTCTCTAACTCGCATGTCCTTCACAGTTAGTGATGTTGAACATTTTTTCATGTGTTTTTTCTTTGCCATCTGCATATCAAGTTTATTTTTTTAAAGTTCGTTTGTTTTCAACTTTTGTTTGCTGATAAATATATTTAAAGCTCTCAACTTCCCTTTTACATCTAGCTTTTACCTATCTTCTACCAACACAGTTATTCTTCTTTCATTATTATTCACTTCACGATTTCGCCACGATTTCCTTTTTTAAGCAAAGTGTTGTTTAGTAATATGTTATTTAGTTGTCAAATTTGTGAGATTTGTAAATCTGTTCTTTGGATATTAATTTCTAATTTTATTACATAACAGTTGGGGAGCATGGTTTGTGTGATACGGATTCTTTAGAATTTAATTAGGCTTCTTTGATGCCCCAATACCTGTTCTATTTTCATGACTATTTTGTGTGTATTCAAAAAAATGTCTTTCCTTTCTGTGAGTTTAGAGTTCTATATGTTAAAATTATTTAATACTGATTTGTCACTATGTTAATCAGCTTGAATTTATTAATTCTATTTTCAGGTCTTTGACATCTCTCCTTATTTTGTACCTACTTGCTATTACTCTGCTTCAATAGATTGATCTAGGTCAGGTATTGACTAGTTTCTACCTTAAATAATCACCATAAAAGCAACCCTAATTTGTGCATGCTTATATTCTTGTTATGTAAAGTTTTAAATACTATGTACCGGGCCCTTGACTAAGCACTTTGCTCATATCACATTTCCTTCTCACAATTATATGCTGCAATGTCCTTACTTTACAGATGAGGAAATCAAAGGTCTAGAAGCAAAGTGACCACGTCATGTAACATGCAAATGGCACAGCTGACCGTTAAATGTGTATTTGCCAACTAAGCTCATGCTTTTGATGAGTCTAACTCTAGGACTTGGTTTATGCATTTGCAAAAGGAGGGGGTTTGGAAGACTTGAGGGCTCTGAGGCTAGGAACTTCATCACCACCACCATCGTCTGAGTTCACTTGTTGAGCTCGTGCTCTGGAAGTTCTTGATTCTGTGCTAAGTGTTGTATGGCAGTGATCTTACTTCCTCCTCACAGCCTCCTATAAGGTAGGTATTGAAATCTTAACGTTACAGAATAGACAGCAAAGTTTCGGGGTGGGTACCAAGCAAGGATGTGACCTTCCATGGCCAAGACTCCATGGTCTATGGTCCTAATCACAATGGGAGACTTTGCTCTCTCACCCAGATCTGGAGAAGTGCTGCGTCTTCCCAGCACATCTATCCTGTCATCCTTTGGTTGATCCACAGGACTCCTAAAAGAAGTGCTCTGCCTCTCCTGCTTGATGCAGTGGTCCCCTTTCATCATTCGGACTCTGAAGCATGGCACCCTTGTTTTATCCCCCCAAAGTGCTCAGCACGTTCCTAAATGCAGCACTTGGCCTCTGTCAGGTGTGTTCATACTATTACTAGTTCGTCTCTTCCTCTTCACAGCGCTCCACGCCGCCTCCTTATCCCACTCCCACAGCCCATCTTCTGTTTCTTTCCACACCTGCCCCACCCTGCAATGGACTGATAAGCCAGTCTCCCTTACGGTGTCTTTTAAATGTGGAGATAGGGGCTGTTCTCTGTCATCCCAACCCTTCCATCTACCTGCTTTTGCTCCTTCCCTGCAGCTCCCTGGAGTAAAAAAAAGAGAGGAGCAGTGAGTTATTACCGTGCTAAGCGGCACTAAATGACTTTATATTACAGTTAGAAACCTCTGGAGAAACAACGATGAGATCACTACATCTTTTGTTCTTGGAAAAATAATGTAGCAAAAAGGCACATCTAATCTTCCATTTTAATTTGTTTTTATTGATCTCTTTGAAAATTAGGGAAACAAGTTTTCTCACTGCAAATGTTATGACAACGCATGGGGAGGTCCTAGTTATAAAGAAGAATGGAGTTGAGGCTGTGAGAGAGTCTCTTCATGGGGGAAGGGAAGGGGGAAGATTGTCGGGGAGCAAATGCCTATGAAAGGAAATTCACAGGGAAAAGAAACACCACGGATATTAACATTTAACTCTGAGTGGTGACTTCCTGGGTAATGTGTCATCAAGGAAGCCTTCCACAACCTCCCCCAACTGTCGCGTCACTATCGCATCAATCTCCCCTATTACCTTGTCACTTGTCACTTGCATAAATTATCTCGTTCATTTATTTATGGGATCGTTCACTGGTATGATTTTCCCCACTCCAACCTAAAAAATAAATTGCACAAGGGAAAGAGCTTGGATTTGTTTCCTGCTATTTCCCTGGTGCCTGGGATTGCACCTGGTGTATCATTGGCAGTCAAATGTCTGGATGAACAGATGAATGGAGGGATATGTGAAATAGATGTTTTTCTCAGTCCCCAATCTTCTATTATTTCCACTTTTCTTTTTTTTTTTTTTAGAATGAACAATGATTACTTCTCTAATTAGAAAACAAATAAGTTTTCTTTTCTTTTTTTTTTTTAAACAGAGTCTCGCTTTGTCACCCTCGGTAGAGTGCCCTTGTTATACCTCACAGCAACCTCAAACTCTTGGGCTTACGCGATTCCCTTGCTGCAGCCTCCCAAGTAGCTAAGACCACAGGTGTCCACCATAATACATGGCTATTTTTGGAGATGGAGTCTGTTTCTCAGGCTGGTCTTGAATGCCTGAGATCAAACAATCCACCAGCCTTGGCCTCCCAAAGAGCTAGGATTACAGGTATGAGCCACTGTGCCAAAAAAAAAAAAAAAAGAGGAAGGAAGGAAGGAAGAAAGGAAAGAAGGAAGAAAGAAAGAAAGAAAGAAAATAGGTTAAATTTAGCATCACTTTTTCCTAGAAACCTTTCTTGTTTCCTCAGGCAGAAATAGGTCCTCCTGTAATCTCCTAGTAATCGTTTGGACCTCTCCTTGGACACTGGGCCTTGTCATCTTAATCTTCTAATTATTTGTGTGCTTTCCTTGTTTTCCCCACTGGAATTTAGTCTCTGAGTGTTGAACTCAGAGATTGCCAGAGCAGGAAAGAACTTAAAAGATCAGTAGGTTTAATTTTTCCTCTTACAGATGAAGACAGTAAGACATTGGAGATGTGGTCTACCTAGACCCAGTAGCAAAAAACAATTCAGGACAATTCTATACATACATTTGTTATGCTGTACTTTCTTTGTTCGAATTTCTCAGGTCACTGGTAAGAGCGTGGCAGGCCCAGGACTTTTCTGGACACCCACCCTTTGCTTCTGTTCTCTTGGCCACAGGGCAGTGGCTCCAAATTTTTAATTCTTATTTCCTACCCCAGGGCATCTATCTAGGTACTGGAAGGGGCAGGAAGGGCCCACAAGTGCAGAAGACACATCTATGCCTTCTCTCTTTATTTTGCCTATCCTTGAACCTAGCATCCTGCCCTTTATGCCCAAAGAATTAACAAGGAGAAGGGAAAATAAAATAATATTTTCTGGTAACTGTAAAAAAAGGTGCACAGACAATCCCCCAGTGGTTCTGACTAATAAGTGCAAAGCCCACTGCAGCTTTGCCATGAGTGTCTCAGTACTCCCTTGAGAAAGAGGTAGCTTATCTCAAAATACAAGTTAAAATATAACAAACACCTCAAATCTAGGACCTCAGAGACCGAATTTAGGTTTTAGTATTTCTGTGGACATATCATGTTTTCTTTACATATAGGGTCAGAAAATTAAGTTTGTGAACTCAATCTAGAAAATGTGCTACATACCCCACTGCTGAACATCACAACAGTCACATTCGAGGTACTCCCCCTGGGGATTCTACGCACTGATACCAATACCCAGTCCACCCTTCAAAGCAATGTTTGAACTCCTCTGGAATGGCCATCAGAGCTGCTGTCGTACGAGGTCTGACAATTAAGTTCAGGGACTCATCCTAGAAAAAGTGCTTTGGAAGGAGAGGCAGGCTCACTCTAGGTGACTTTCCAAAGTACGGTGTCGTTTCTACTTGGCTTTTCTATACTATACCAATCTTCTTCCACCGTTTAGTCACAAGTAGTCTTCAATAACTGAAAGCATTCTTTCAGATGCCCTAATGTCAATTTGCTTCTAACACTGCTTCTAACATCTTCTTCCTCAGGGTGTAGCATTGCTACCTAAGTGCTAATTTCTACCAAATTGCCTTCTCTTAATTCTTCTGGTGAGAATTTCTCCAAAATCCATATCTTGACATTCTTCATTCCCCCCCCCCCTTTTTATGCCATCTCTGCAAACCTTTTCATGATTTCTTTGATTAGCTCTGTCATAAATTCTGTTAAAGTCACACCCAGCATCTGGACACAGTTTTCTCCACCAGGAATTTATTTCTTGGGGCTTGGAAGTTTTCAGAAATTTTTCTATAATAATAACAGTAGGTTCAATGGTGTAATTCCTTCTAGACTTCCATTAGTTTTCTGTATCAAGCTTCTCTTCCACAGCTTTGACAACACTTTCCATAGATCACCATGTGTAATGAGCCTTACAGGTCCATATGACCCAGTGAGCTAGAGGCTGAATTAGAGTTGCTGTGTTTGGGGGCAGGTGGACAACTTCAACACCTCCAGTGTTGAACTCATAGACTTCTGGAAGGCAAGGGGCACTGTCTGATATAAAAGTACTTTAGAAGGTAGTCCTTTCCTGGCAAGGTACTTTCTAACTTCAGGAAGTCATGGATGAAACCGATCCAGAATAAGAGTTTTTGGTGTTCGGGTTTCCTTGTTGTATAACCCTGAAAGACTGGCAGTTGGTCTTTACCTTTTACTTTCAAGGTTTAGGGCTTGGCAGCTTTATAGATAAGGTCAGCTCCTGATCATAATAGTAGAATTAGCGTACCTTTCTCTGCCTTAAAGCCTCAGTTCTCTTCCTTACAAGCAAATGTTCTTTGTGGCATTCCCATTCCCAGAATAGCATATTTATTTCATTTAAAACATGTTCAGGCAGGGAGGTGCCTGTGGCTCAAAGGAATAGGGTGCCAGCCCCATATGCCAGAGGTGGCAGGTTCAAACCCAGCCCCAGCCAAAAACTGTAAAAAAAAAAAAAAAAAAAATACATATATATATATATATATATTCAGGCAGAGACCCTTTATTCACTCATAGTCTCAGTCTCTCTCGCTCTCTCTCTCTCTCTCTCTCTCTCTCTCTCTCTCTCTCTTTTGTAGAGATGGTCTCACTTTACTGCTCTCGGTAGAGTGCCGTGGCATCACACGGCTCACAGCAACCTCCAGCTCCTGGGCTTACACGATTCTCTTGCCTCAGCCTCCCGAGTAGCTGGGACTACAGGCGCCCGCCACAATACCCGGCTATTTTTTTGTTGCAGTTTGGCTGGGGGGGTGGCGGGTTCAAACCCAACCCTTTATTCTCAATGATATTCTTAATGGCATCTGAGAACTTGTATGCTGACTCTTGGTCAGAAGAAACTGGTTCTCCTATTGTGACATTTTTTGAAGCCAAACCTCTATTAAAAGTGGTCAAACCATCCTTTGCCAGCATTAAATATTTCAGCTTTAGAACTTTATTTTTCCTTTTGCTTTGTCACACAATAACTTCACTTTCTCTTGAGTTAGAGTTTAAATAGAATGCTTTCCTTATAGCAAACCTGCACCTATGTTAAAGCTGTATTTTTAGTATGATCTAGAAAACTATTTCACAAAATGTTCAAGGTTTTCATGCATCCTGGTATAGCTGCAGTAATGATTTCACAAATTTCCTTTTCTTTTTTTACAATGGCCTTTATGCTGGTTTGAAATGGTGAAGACTGAAGTCCAAACCACAGCTTCACACTTCAGACTGCATGTACATATGAAGCAATTCAGCTTTGATTTATAATGCCATGACTTTTTTCTGCTCCCTGGGAACACTTCCAATATCACTCGTGGCCAATTGTGTAGGTACCATGGTGTTATTCAGGGTTTACCATATTGTACTAAACATGATGAAAAAATACTCAAAAACTGTAAGAGAGCACTTTCTGTTTCAGTAATTTACTAGAGAGATGAACTGCTCATATGGAAACAATTACTGTCATATGGCATTTTAAGCAGATACTAAAACTTGAGCTCACCACAATAGCGACAGGAGGTGGGTATAAAATTATTACATTAGTACAGTATGTAATATAGTTAATTTTATGCAGTTATGATTTAATACTATATCTTCATATTTGTTTACATTTCTTTTTTAAATTTATACATAAGTATTTTATTATTTTTGATGCTATTGTAAATTGGATTCTTTTCTTAATTTCTTTTATTTTTAATTTAATTTTTATTAAATCATAACTGTATACATTTATGAAGTATAAAGTGATGATTTGATATACAATGTGGAATGCTTAAATCAAACTGATTAACATAACCATCACCTCACTGACTTATTTTTTTTGTGGTAAGACATTTATAATTTATTCCTAGCTGTTTTGAAGTGTAAACGTGCATTGTGCACCTTAGATGAAGTCTCACCAAATGCCCTCCACAAAGACATTTGCCCCAGAATGTTTACATTTCTCTCTACTTCAAATGGCGCCATGTACAATTTTGTGTGCATATGTTTTGATACATTTTATCTTTTTAATAGATTGATATATATATTATGGTAGTAAATGATTAGTATTTACATATAGTTTATATATTCATGACATATTTTCCTTAATTTTTTCAAAATGTCTATGCTATTGATTTTTCTGCAAGTTTTTCAAATTGTTGCAAATCTGCAAAACAATATAGTTATGGGAAACAATCCATGTTTTAGTGGACTAGTGCAGCTCAAACCTGTATTGTTCAAGGGCCAACTATAATTAATATTATTCGTCTATCCTTTGGTAGCTTCTATCATTTTAGTTAGACTCATTCACGATGATACGTGGAGCTTAAGTTTATTCATTTCCACTACCGTGCCATCTTCCACAGCACGACTATCTCACAATTGATTCATTCCTCTATTTACCTTATATTTAAGAGACCGTTAGTTCTGTTGGAATCTGAATCCTTTGGTCCACTAACATGGTATGCCATCCCATTTACCTACATCTTTTCAAATGTGTTTAGCACACATCTCATAATTTTCTTGGTCTTATACATTTTTTACTTGTTTTATAACTTATTTTATAAAAATATTTTATACCTTTTATTTTTGTTGCTATTGTAAATGGTGTTTTTAAACGTTTGATTTAAGAATAAAATGCATTCACAGATGTAAACAGATCAATGAATTTTCAAAAACATAACCAGATGCAGATCAAAAAGAAGATATTTACCAGGATCACAAACGCCTACTTGTGCCCCTTCACTCACCACCCTCACAAGCGAGATCATCACTGTTCTGATATTTCTTAATTAAATTTTCTAATTATTGTATAAAAATGTGAATGACTATATACTGCTCTGGATATCTACTGACTTTGACACAGCACTTTACTATTTATAATTTGCAATAATCACAAAATTTGAAATTGCATATATTATTTTACCTCTCTAGACAATCATGCCACATGTGATTGATGTGTTGTTTTACTTCCTTTCCAGTAATTATACTTTCTTCCTCCTTTTAAAAAGGTTCTCCAACTATACTGGCTGCCTTCAGTACTATGCTAAATAGAAGTACTATAGATATATCCCTTCCCCATTGTCCCTTGTTTTTTAAAGCAATGTTTTCTTATTGTCTGAGGTTGCCCCTTACCAGATTTAAAAAATTCTTTTTATTTCCAGATTTGTGAGATTTATTTTTAGTGTAGTATCAGTGGGCTTTTAATTTTAGAAGATGATCTTATGCACTTTTTCAGCTATGATTTTTCTATTTGGATTGATTAATGTGGTAATTACATTAACATATTTTTCAATATTAGATAGCTGCCCTTCTATTTTCTTTGTGAACCCAACTTTGCCTTCATCTATTTACTCTTTCTACTTCTTAAATTAAAACTTTTCATTGGCATATACAAATCAGAAACAAGCAGCTTAGTGAATTTCCATAAAAACATCTTCATGTAACCAATGTCAACAGACAGCACATTGCCAGCACATCAAAAGCTCCATCATGCCCCCTCCTAATCAGTGAGCCTCCAAAAACAGTGTCATAACTGATAATGTCATTATTTTTCCATTTTTGAATTTTTATATAGAAGGAATCATAAGCATGTGCTCTTGTGTGTCTATTTTGTTCAACTTTATGTGTGTGAGAATCTATCACAGTGTTATAACTAACATGATTGCATCTATTCTCTTTGCTGTATAACAATGCATTGTTAAGTATATGTCACATTTATTTGTTCATTCTATTGCTGAGGGACATTTGTGTTTGTTTCACATTATTAACTATCAAGAATAATGCTGTTATGAATATTAGGTATATTTTGATTAATATATATATATGTATACACATACATACACATATAAATACACATGCATATCTGCTGGGAATATATGTACAAGTAGAATTACTGGGGCATGAAATAGTATATGTTTAGTTTCTATTATATCAAAAATCTGCAAGCTACAGCCCTGAGCTATAGCCAAGGCTTCAGCCTGCCAACTGTTTTTGCAAATAAAGTTTTATTGAAACACAGACATACCCATTTGTTTACAGATTGTTAGTGGCTGTTTGAGCACTACACTGGCACTGTTGAACAGAGATAGTATGATATGAAAAGTTCAAAGGACTTATTAGCTAATTTACACAAGGAAAATTTGCTGTTCCCTACTGTATACTCTCAGCTTTTTAAAGCAGTTATACCAATTTATAACCCTACCACTTACCTTGCTTTGCTATGATGTATTTTAATATATATCATTGAATTTTATTCTTACAAGTGACACTGTGCTGTAATTTCCCTTTGATTTTTTTAAAATTTATTTTGTGCTGGTATGGTTTTGGTATCAAAATATCCCAACCTTATGGAAGTGAATCAGTAATTATTTCTGTATTTACCATTCTCGGGAGAGTTTGCAGAAAAAGGAAAGAAGGAGAGGAAAAAAATATCTATTCTTTGACTGTTCGGTTAAATTTGCTTATACGACAATTTAGGCTTGGCATTTTATGCTTCCTTTTCCTTTCCTTTCCTTTCTTTTCAGACAGAATCTCACTCTGTGCCCTGGGTAGAGTGCCATGTTGTCCTAGCCCACAGCAACCTCAAACTCTTGGGCTTGACCAGTCCTCTAGCCTCAGCCTCCCAAGCAACTGGGACTACAGGCATGCCCCAGGATGCCCGATTAGATTTTTCTTTGTTTTTTTTGTTTTTTTTTTTTTTTTTCCTTTATTATGTCATAACCATGTACATTAATGCATTTACAAGGTACAGTACAGGCAGAGTCTCTGTTTTGCTCAGGCTGGTTTCAAACTCCTGAACTCAAGCAATTTGTGCACCTTGGGCCTCCCAGAGTGCTAGGGTTATAGATGTGAGCCACTGTACTCAGCCTAGGACTTGGCATTTTCTTTGAGAAAAGATTTTTGACTAGTGTTTTTTTATTATTATTATTATTTTTTTCTATTTCTTCTTGAGTCAGCTTTGGAAGCTACACTTTTCAAGGGCAAATATTCATTTTTAAAGTCCCATTTATTGACAAATGGTACTTACAATAGTCATTCATCACAAGTATTTTAATAGAAACTATTTCATATCTAAGAAGAGCATTTATAAAGTATGTGTAGAGAAAAATAATAAAATTCACTTCTGTCTATGCAACATCTCCCTTGAGAAATAGAGCAATATCAGTCTACGGTACTTGAAATCTACGTGCTCTTCTCCCTATTGTATCCCATTACCATTGCTGCTATCCTAAAAATACAACCCCTCCACCCCTACACACAAAATTTCCAAACTAGATACTCAGGCATCATTTAGTTTTGCATGTTTTTGAAGTATATATAACAGAAAGATATAATATATATTCTTCTCGGCCATGCATTTTTCATTCAAACATCATGTTTATGACAGTTAACTATATTGAATGACTCATCTTGTGTTGGTTTACTCATTTTTGCTGTCTTATGAGGCTGTATGAATGCATATAAACTACAATTTACTCAATTCTCCTGACATAGACACTTATGTCAGTGCCAGATTTCCTAGCTATTAGTCAGCAGGGCTGCTCTGCACATTCCCATGTACATCTCCAGACAGTACACGTGCGACCGTTGCTTGTCTATGCTACATGTCTCTGCGTAAATCACTAGATACCGTATATACTCGAGTATAAGCCAAGTTTTTTTAGCACAAAATTTGTGCTGAGTTCGGCTTATACTCGAGTATATACGGTAATATGTCTTGCACATCTTCCACTTATTAGTTGCTGGAAAATTGTTTATCAAAGTGGTGCAGCAAATTGCACTCTCATGAGAAGTGTTATTAAAAATGTTGCTGTTGTAAATACTTTCCTAAGCTTGGTATTTCAGCCTATTTGCCAATCTTCTAAGTTTATTTCTTATTCTTTCAATATCAGCTGTATTTTCAGCTAATGTAGCCCTTTTACTTTTACTTGTTTTTTGTGCCAACTTTTTCTCCAGAGAAAAAGTATGGAAGTTGGTGGGCTGTGTCTGCCTGTTCAAGGAATGTTGACTCTTGATCTTTTAGTTTGTGTTTCTTATTTCATTGACATATGCTCTAATATTAATTGTATCCTCTTTTGAGTGTTAGGGTTCATCTACTGATCTTTTCTTACCTCCTTAAAATGGATGCTAAAATCATTAAATATTTGAATAGTCTTCATTACCAGAAGCACCTTAAAGCCTACAATTCCCTCACGTTGTGGACTCAGCAAATCCCAAGTGTTTTATGTGTATTATTCTTATGATCATTCAATTATAAATACCTAATATATTTCCTTCATGATATCTTCATTGGCCTATATATTTGGTAGGAGTGCTTTTGGATTTCCAATGTACAGATTTTTATAAAGTTATATTTTTACCTCTTCTTTCTAACTAATTCCGCTGTGGTTAGAAGATGTAGTTTGTGTGATGCTGACTCAAAACTTTTGAGATTTGTTTTACTGACTGATTATTTATTTTAAACCTGTCTATGTATCCTGGAGCAAAGTGTATATTCCCTAATCTTTTGTGCAGCATTTTGTATTTCTCAAGTGGATCAATCTTATTTTGTGTAATATACACTTTTTACTTCCTTGTTCCTTATTTACCTTCTGTCAATTACAGAGATGAGTGTCTGATAACATCTCCAGACACTCTTCTTACGCTCTCTGCTCCTACCAGCCTCCTTGCTGTTTGTAAAACAGCCCAAGAACTCTGCCCCGTCAGGGCCTTACCTTTGTGGCAATGCTTTTTCTCCAATCTGTGCACCTGACTGGCACTCTCACTTCATTCAGGCCACCTTATGAGGGATTCCTATCCTCACAGCAATCACAACAACCACCCATTTGCCCCCTGACATTCCATCTCCTCACCCTCATTCATTTATTCTTTTTTTTCTTTTTAAGCACTTAACACTTGGCACATTAAATTTTTTTTCATTATTTTTTCCATCCAAGAGAATGTGAACTTCTTTTTTATTTCAGAATATTAGTGAGTATACATGTTTTCTTTACATACTTTGTTCATTTACAGATTGAGTCAAAGGTATAAGTGTGCCCTTCACCCAAATAGCATGCACTGTAGCAAATGGTGTGAATTTATTCATACTCCCTTCCCTCTTCCTCCCAGCTTGATTTTCACTGAGATTTTCTTCCACATGTGCACTTAAATGTTGATCGATTAGTTCCAATTTGGTATTAAATGTGTGTTTGTTTCTCCTTTCTTGTGATGTTTCACTTAGAAGAACTGTTTCCATTTCTATCCAGATTGCCACAAAAGATACTAGATTGCCACTTTTTATGAATGACTTGTGCTCCATGGTATACATATATATGCTTCTTACAAGTAGCAATTTTGATTTATTCACAACAATAAATGCATAACAATGCATTTAGAAGGCTGCCGGAATAAAATAGATATTCAGCAAAAATTTATTCAATGTATGAAAGAATGAATGTTAAAAAAACTCCCACTGGGTGGTGCCTGTGGCTCAGCGGATAGGGCGCCAGCCCCATATACAGGAGGTGGCAGGTTGAACCCGGCCCCAGCCAAAAACTGCAACAACAATAACAACAAAAAACCCTCACACTGACAGATTTGAAATCTTCTCTTTATATTTTTGTCAAATTTGACTTTATATGTTTTGAGATCATGTTATTACGTACATATAGGTTTAGAGTTGCCAGAACTCCCAGCGTAAACAAACTTTTATAAGTGAAAAAGGGAGGGGGCGGGCCTTGGTGTGTGCCACACCTTCTCGGGGCAAGACATGATTACAAGAGGGACTTTACCTAAAAAAATGCAATCAATGTAACCTGGCTTATTGTACCCTCAATGAATCCCCAACAAGAATAATAATAATAAAAAAAACAAAAACAAATCAAATCTTCTTTTAATAAAATAATACTTTATTATTTTATTTTTAGTATATTTGATATTAATATTGTTTTATGAGCTTTTTTTCTATACTATTTCCCTGATACATTGTGACTGCCAATTTCTTTGAATTGTTATATTTTAGGGGTGTATCTTTTAAAATTGTATACTTTGGATCTCATTTTCTAATCAAGCATAAAACTTTCATCTACGTTTGTTGAGAATAATGTTAAATTAAGATTTATTTGTAATATCTTATATTGCCTTGCTTTTTTAATGTTTTTTTATTCCTTTCTTTGACTTTATTAGGTTTTAATTACATTTCATTACAGGTCCAGCCTTTCATACATCCAAATATTTTACTAGACTGTTCAGGTCAGTAGGAATAAATTATGCAAGCATATCTATAAAATTTATGCATTCACATATTGTCCATTAAACAAGTCCTCGATTCTGAAAGCTGGCCAGGCAGTGCTTATAATATACTATTTCAGGGAATTCAAATATTAACTACCGCCAACAAGGAAGCCATTTTCAAGTTTCTATTAAAGGTAATTCTTCTACTTCTCTCCATTGTATTTTCCCTGGCCAAACAACTCAGGCATCATACATACTGCTCTGTTTATCAAGGGATTTGTAACTTTCAGAATATGCCTGTTAGAATTTATGACTTTATCATTTTAAATGGCTACATGACCAATTGGGCTTTTTATTTGTTGAGATGACAGATTTTTAGGGTCATAACAGGAGCATACGTTTGATATAAACAACAGGAACTATTGATTTAAAAGTAAATTAATACTTCTCTGCACATCAAGATGTGCCTACCCTTCTGTTTACAATCCTCTGTGATGCTGGAAAGTGAAAAGAAACAAGAATTATATTTGCCCTTCGTGTTTCCCATTTGAATTTGATTAAAAAATATTTTACTTTGTTCATTGTCCTCTGTAAAGTATTCAACTCAACGAAAGCTTGAGCCAGAACAAACAGGTGCAAAGTGTTCCCACAGTCCTTTCCTCATGGGCTCTATGACTGGGGCAGCAAAGTCACTTCCAGGCAAAGAGGGGCAAAGTCATTGACTCAGTAACGGTGACACACATCCTAACCCATGCTCAGTGATCCATTAGGGAGTATGAGAAGGACATATTAGCCTGTCTCTTTTTATTTATTCCTATTTTTAATGTTTCTTCCCCTTTGGTGTATGTTTTATGTACACAAAATTTGTATATAATGCATGTAATACATACACACATATATATTTATCCGTAAGTGTGTTTGGAGAATCTGTGCACAGTAAAGTTTTGCTAATGTGATTTGCAATAAAAAAAATTGAGTACACTGGTTTGTGGGGCAGATCGGGGTGCCTGATTGCTCATTCACACTGTTCAGTGAACACAGCTCTATGTACCCTCTTGAGCACATCATTCTGATTCATATCTTGGGCTTCGTTATTGACCTAAGTCCTCAGAGTGATACTACTGATGCCTTCAGATGAATCTATTCCCGGGGTGTTTTCCTCTTATCTCCTCTTCTTTCCTTACTCTTTTTGGCCAAGGCCCAGATTATTGTCACTCAGCTCCAGTTATATCGCACATCTTTTTCTCCATTCAAGGTAGTGACTAACTTAGTATCTAGACCCCATGGACATCAGGGACTTTGAATAGCAGGTAGAATTACTTTCACTGTATACAGGGTGGCCATAAAGATCATGTGCAATTTAAAATAGTAATTTAAAATAGTGTGCAATTTAAAATTGCACATGAACTTTATGGCCACCCTGTCTGTGGGAAAAAACTGAGATTAGATGATTTTTATGTAAGGTTGTGAATCAAGGGATCCCTTTGAATATGGCCTTTGAGATTCTGAGTCCTGTGCTTTGCCCTGCTAAGATGCCCAGTGAGTCCATGTTTTCTTAAACTCTGACCAGGGTCTATGTCTGTGCCCCTTCCTGGTTCCTCACATGGTAGGGACAATGTCCTTCTGGATCTGAGGGTCTGACCATGTCTTGTTAACAGAGTTTGAGGCAGCAGAAGAGTAAGGTCTTTGAAAGCAGCCAGAATCGCATTCAAATCCCAGCTCTCAGATCTGTGTAAGTTATGAAACCTAGTTATACTACAGTGAAAACAAGCCCCAAATCTTAGTGGCTTGAGAATGACAAATATGTTATTTCCCACTCACATTCTATGCCCATGGACAGATTAGAAGGAGGCTGTGCTAATATTAATTACACGTGGACCCAAGGTGATAAAACAAATGGCAGAGGAAGAACACATGTTGATCTATGAACCAGCTCTTTAAGCTTCCACCGAGATGAGACATGTGCCTCTCACACTCACATGGATACACCGAGAGCTGGATGTTAGAGCAGGGTGAGCCCATCCCATGCCCAGGAGGAGAATTAAGAATATTTGAAATGTATCACAGGATGGTGATAAGGACAGCAACCGGCTAAATGAGAACTAATGTCTTCATACATAAAATGTGCAGCACGGCGTCTGGCCAGTAGTTGACAAATACCAGTTCCCTCCAGACCTGAGAAGGGAGGAAATTAGTAGAAGAATGCCAAGGGGCCCAGTTTCCAATTCCTTTCCCAAAGAAGGGAAGGAAAACAGGTTGTAACACAAGCCAGAGGGCAGGAGGCCAGGGAGTCAGGCCCTAAGGATCAGGTTGAATTTCATTACCCAGAGGATTTTTTTTTTTTTTTTTTTTTTAGCACAAAATAACCCTCTAAAAAACCTAGTGGAAGAGAAAGTACATAAAGGGGTCCCCTAGGTAGCCCGGTCTCTTTGAGGTCAATGTCTGGTGCACCTGGAAGCAGCCTGGCACTTTCATTAACATATTTAATCATGCTTTTATCTCTAATCATCAAATGGCTTAATAGTATGCATTCTATTCCCAGGCCCCAAATACTAATGGTTGTATGGTTCTGTGATAGATGTTTTTAATAAAATCAGTAATTACCCTTTGTGTGTGTGTGTGTGTGTGTGTGTGTGAATGTGCACATAGGCAGTCTGATTATCTTTCTGTTCTCTTTTTTAACTCTTGCTTTTAGGTATGTGACTGAGGTAGAATACTCAAAATACCACTTTTTGTTTGGTTTGGTTTCGAGAAGTGCTTGATGAACAGAAGAAAAGGTGGGTTCTAGGTTGCGGATTTTAATGCAAACATTTGTGGGAGAATGGTTGAGCTGGGAGACAAGTCCTGGCTCAAGGGGCGAGACAGCGTGGGTTTGAAACCCGGCGTGTGAGAAGAGTGTGGTCATGGGACCTTTCTGAACTGAATTTCAAAATCTGTCAAATGGCAAGCAGTATTCTTCACAAAGTTTCTGAGAAGAAGATAAAGATGCTTAAAAAGTAATTTTATTTAACAAAAAAGAAAATGCCCTTTACTAGTCACCAGGAACTATTCTAAGTGATTTACAACTATTTATTCATTTAGCTGTGAACGCACCTTTACTAAGATAGGTACTTTGAATATACCTAGTTATGATGCATTTGTTGCGTGACCGGAGACACAAACAAGCAGAAGCTTTGCCTTAGGTGTAAAACTTGCTCCTGCTTCTTCCTTTTCTCACTTTATTTTTACATATCAATACAATCACCTTTTAGTAAATCTCTCCTACTTTCAAGACAATGACTAATCTCTGAGCAGGGCACAAAGACAGAAGTAGCCTTAGGGGAACGCATGTCTGAAGGCCATGCGCCTGTCTTCTTTAGAGAAGTTTCTCTTCAAATCCCTTGCCCAGCCTGCGATGGGATCACTTTTTTTTTTTTTTTTTGCTGATGTTAATAGAATATTAAATTCTATTATAGAATTTAATAGAATAGAATATTCTATTAATATTATAGAATATTAATAGAATATTCTCAAGCATTCACTCAGTTTACCCAGTATGAAGTAATGACTGTGTCCTTTCTTCAGGGCAGAATATCTATAGACCTCTGACAATATGTTGTTAACATATGTCAACCTTCTGGCCCATGTCTCTGAGGAAGGGCTGCACGCCCTTGGATCTCAGGCTTAATGGGGTGTACTGCCTCAGAGAAAAGGCCTAAGGAATTTTAAAACTTCAAAAAAGCCTATCTCTGTGAGTAACCCAGGGGGATCCAGATTTCTTGAGCCTCTGGAAGAAAAGTAAGTCATTTTAAACTCACACCGAATTTACTTTGTGTGCTTGATGTAGGATATGTTTATTTTTAAATATTATCCTACATTTTTGGTATTTCTTTGCTTCTACTGGGTATGCGGTTGAAATGTTCTTCCTTTTCCAGTTGCTTGAGATGTCCCATTAAGTCGTTAACCTCCTCTCTTTCCATTCTCTTGAGGAAGGCTTGCAGTGCTATAAATTTCCCTCTTAGGACTGCCTTTGAGGTATCCCAGAGGTTCTAATAATTTGTGTCTTCATTGTTGTTTTGTTCCAAAAATTTGGCAATTTCCTTCTTAATCTCATCTGTGACCCAACTATCATTCAGCATAAGATTATTTAACTTCCATGTTTTTGTATAAGTATGCAGATTCCTGTTGCTACTGAGTTCAACTTGTATTCCATGGTGGTCCTAGAAGATGCAAGGTATAATTTCTATTCCTTTTAATTTACTGAGGTTAGACTTGTGACCTAAAATGTGGTGAGGGGAAGCTAAGTGGGGAGAGGTCAAGTGTGGCTGTTTCCAGGCTCCACAGATGTAAGTCCTAGCACTGTCCCAGCAAGAATCAGAGGTCAGCTTCCAAGCCCCCGGGGAAGGCCTCCAGGCAGGGTTACTGGGCAGCCCCATCAAACCAGAAAGTTGGCCCCTGTTGAGGTGGCCCTCTGCAAATCACTGAGTGGATAATGGGAGTGGCTTTTGTCCCCCTTGCTGTTTCCATTCTTCTGAGAGACTCCTTCTAGTGTTTCATCTTCAACAAACATTGGAATTTGTTGTGCTCACCACCACTGGCACCTCAGATTGGGAATTGCCCTGCTCATGAACATGGCCTATCTGAGTCATGGTTTTGCTGCATGAGGATGGGTGCTCCACCAGTTTGCTATGGCTCTGATCTACAGTGCTCTCACTTGTCTATTATTCCTGAGAGGCCCATCTGCCTCTTGAGTTTAGCACTCAGTTTTCCCCTATGTACCCTCAAGCAACCCTACTGAGTCCTGGGGGAATGGAAGCCAGCTACATGTCTGTCTCACTGGCAGGTGTCCCTAGGGAGTGTTGACAGGCAGGGAATGCCAAGATGAATGACCCTAGGTCCACTGAGGGTCCTCAAGCAGCATGATGTGGGCCCCCTCTCTCTGTGGGGATGGATAGCATACCAGTTGTCTGCATGTGGCCACTTGAAAGTTTTAGTTCAAAGGCCAGCTGCGGTGGGTGGGGACACAGCGAGGGAGGAAAGAATCTGAATTTAAGAGAAATGGCCTCTGGTTCTTCCAGTCTCTCTCCATGGAAGGAAGCCCTCATGGAATGTCTAAACCCTCAGGTCATACAAGTTCTCCAGGGTCCACTGTAATCCAGGCAAGAGTTGGGAACTGTCTCTGTGGGAACAGGTGATATGAAAACTGTAGGGGTGGAGCTGGCTAGGGGAGGAGAGAGGGCAGTATGGGTGTGAAGCTGTAAGGAAACTGCTCTGTTAGGCTTCCAGCTGTGACCACAAGGGGCTGACACACACGTTGCTGGAAGACCTATGCTTTATTTTCAAAAGAGTCCCAGTTCGATGGCTGTAGCCTCATTTGGCCTCCAGGGGGTGGAAAAGGTCTGGTGCAATTTGGCAACCCTCTGAACACTAGAAGTATGTGGGAAGGAGAAACAGAACCCCCCCCCCTCCACCACCACCACCACCACATTCCATGTACTCTGTGCTTCAGTGAGCTTCAAATTTCTGTCCATATCATTTTTTCTTCTTGTTCAACTTCATGATTTCTTTCCCTAACATCTCTGGCAGGCTCCAACACCTTTCCTCCCAAACTACTCTTGGGTTGTTTGCATTTCTCCTCCTCTAGCTGAAACCCTTCCTTCCCTCTGAGACAACACAGCAACTGATGTCTCCAGTCACTCATCTTCCTAACTACCCTCTATGTTTTTCTAAAATATGAATTTTCTCTTTTCTGTAAGCCTTATCAAAATAATTAACATTGAATAATGAGAACACATAGGGTCTGATCACAAAAGAATGGATAATCTTTACCTCATCCCTCTCACCCTTCTCTTAAACCTGTGCTGTGGTTCTTTTCCTATCCCTGGATGAAACCTCTGACAAGCCACAAATATACTCTCCTCAGTAATACAAAACCTCCCATCCTTGTGCTCACAAGAATAGCTTCATTTTAGTAATGCATATATTTCAGCAAAGAGCAAAAAATTATACTGCAGATCTTCATTCAGAGATGGAGCTTTTCTGACTCCCTAGTTTGAGCTGACCTTGGAAGCACTGGGGGTGGATAAAGCAAGAAGGTATTGTGGGCTGCTTTGCCATCTGGTCAGGTTGTGCTTCCTTTCCACTCCTTTAGCCTGTGGGCCAGGTTTTCTGATTCTACACAGAGTGGGGAAAGAGAAGAGCGAATGGGAAGGCAAGGTCTGAGCTTTGGTAAATGTGGAAACTGGGTGTGTAGACGCAAAAGCAGACTCATTTCCCTGGGTGCTTCCATGTAAATCCTCTGGAGGCCTCACTAGAACACTTTGGCCACTCACTCTATTTTTGTGATGTAAGAAATGCATTTCCTCTGTCTCCTGCAGACAATTTCTCTCTAGGCCCTGCAAATTGAGCTGTGTATTGCCTCAAAGCTGGTCACTTTTCACTTCCTAATCCTATTTTCCCTCTCCCCTTTCCACAAATAATTAATCAACAATCAATTCATAATTAATAAACAGACTCCAAGCTACCTCTCTTTTCCAAAGCCTATTTTAACCTATGAGCATATCGATACATCTTTCCTTATACTGGAAGTATAATTAACTCCTAGTCACTTTATTTCAATTCTTGTGCCTGAGGCAAATTACCCATTGCTTCTAGATCTTAGAATGCTTAGAAATTTCAGTACACTACTGTACACAAATCCAGAAAACCCATGACAAACTCAGCCCTATAGTGTCCTTGCAGCCTCACTCACCAGGAAGAGGTGAAGAAAAAGTTCTTAATAAAGGAGCTGAGAAGAGGCACTCACACAGTGCTGAACTGCTCTAAACAATTTCTCTAATTTCCATAATCTAATGGTATGTTCAAAAATTCATACCCTTCAGTGCAGTGATGAACTCAAATTTCATATAACTTTTTCTTCTTTATTTTTATTTATTTATTTTTTTGAGACAGAGTCTCACTATGTTGTTCTTGGTAGAGTGCTATGGCATCACAGCTCATGGCAACCTCAAACTCTTGGGTTTAAGCGATTCTCTTGCCTCAGCCTCCCAAGTAGCTGGGACTACAGGCACCTGCTACAATGCCCTGATATTTTTTTTTTTTCTTGTAGTCATTGTTGTTTGGCAGGCCAGGTCTGGGTTGGAACCCACAAGCCCTGGTGTTTGTGGCCAGGGCCCTAGCCGCTGAGCTACAGGAACCAAGCCACATGTAGCATTTTCTTACATGAGTGGTTTATAACTTTCACTAATGTAGGTGTCTATTTGATAGCTCTTTTGGGGGGCCTCAGTAAAAATTATAACCTGGAGGACCCATTTTAACATCAAGTTCCATAATAATTTTATTTTAATTTAACATCATTGCTTTAAAAAGAAATATTCTATTAAACAGAATAAACGTACTTCAACACAGAGCAAATGCCATTTGGGCCAATATTATCATCAGTGGATAGTGATTTTGAAGGTAGGACTTATTTTCACAATCTTAGGAAATGGTTAAGCATAAAATCTTATTAAATATGTCTTTACTCTTTTTACTAACTTCAGATTGGCAATAACTGTGCCTTTTTATGGCCTGCTACTCAACTTGCAGAACTTGGGGAGGAACATCTACCTGTTCCAGGTTCTCTATGGAGCTGTCACACTCATAGGCAGATTTTTTGCCCTTTGGACACTGAATCACATGGGCCACCGAACAAGCTGGATGTTGTTCCTATTCCTGGTAGGACCGTCCCTTCTGGTCAACATCTTTTTGGACCAAGGTGAGAGAGACAGGAGTTTCAGCAAGGAGTATGGTTCCCCTCATTCCTCAGGGTTTTACTTGCCTGGTGTTAAAGGATTGGGAATGTGTTGAAACCCAAAATATTCCCAGAAATTAACATGTGGATATAAAACTGATTCTGACAAGTTGTAGGCAGAATGTAGGATCTCACTGAACCAATGTTAGCAAGGGGTGGGTCAGACACAGGGTTGTCTTCATCCAAGACAAATATGAACATTGGCTCCAGTTATGCCTAACAACTTCTTTATAGGAATAACTAACCTCAAAAAACAAACAAAAAAAACAAACGAAAAAATAACTAACCTCGTACCTTTTGCCGCTCACACTTTTACCATCAAACATGGAGGAGCTACGCACTGCGAGTGTATCCTCATGTGGGAACATGACACTCTCACCTCTTCTGTCTTGAAATTTTCTCTGATTTTTAAGATACCCCCAACTTGCCCACTCATCATTTCTGTATTCTCACTTTAGAGTTTGACATTAAATCACCATAAATGCAGTACTTTTATTTTGTTTGTTTATTTATTTATTTATTTATTTATTGAGATAGAGTTTCATTCTGTCACCCTCGGTAGAGTGCTGTGGTGTCACAGCTCACAGCAACCTCCAGTTCTTGGGCTTAGGCGATTCTCTCACCTCAGCCTCCCGAATAGCTGTCCTGTCGTGTTTTCTAATTTGAGGATTAATTATTGCTAATTGAGAACATGTTTGTAACAGGTCGTGTCTGCCTGCGCCTGAGGTGCATCTCCAGCACTCGCTAAACCACGCATTCACGTGCCCAGTCTGACGCCCTCACGCCTCGGCTTCTTTGGGGAGCTCTTGGGGTGGGTTTTCAGGGGGTCCACCTGCTCCTGACTCCACTCCCTGCTGTCTCATTGACCCCACGCTCTCCAATGCAGCACTTTTAAAGGAGAGGCTTCTTGACTTCCATGGAATAAAAATCCCTTAGCCTCTAAGAAGAAAAGCAGTGTGCAGTAGGAACAAGGAAAGAGTTTCATCTTAACATGTCTCTTAATCCTTTTTATAATCTGTCTCTAAGTACGAATCATATTAAGCAACTGACCCAACCTCTCCTAGAATCCACCTGTCTAAATTCATAGAATGACCTTAGGTAGTAATAATAGGAACTTCATTATCAAGAGGTCAGCTCCCTCCACCTTTCTCCCAGATCTAGTACATATTTGGCAGGATCCCAGACTCGTGGGCACCAATCCTTCTTCTTCCACAGTGTTCCTACCTTGGAGATCCCTCTCCTTTGTTTTAGTCCTATACTGATTATTTTTTATTGAATTTTAAAAATATCTTTTTAAGTTTTCAAAGTCAGTGTTTCCCAATATGACATTATTTGTTTCCAACTAGGAGAACTAATGTTAGGTTTGTATTCTTGAATATTTATTCTGGAACTGTGTTTTTTCACACTGCCCACTGCCAAAACAACACAGTCCTTTTGTTAGTGTATGGTGCAATACCTGTCTTATATCATAAAATTATGAGATAATAATTACATCAATCTCATATCATAAAATTACCACATTTTTACTTCTAATCCACTTAAGAAGTGCCTCGTACCCTTTCCAGTTATTATCCATATTTAGTTCTATGCATTACAGCAAGTGCAGAGAAAGTATTACACCCAATGAATAAAACAAATATATCTGACAGCCTACTACCAACTTCATTGATAATACTCAAAGATTCAGGTAGAATTGAAGCAACCCATTTAAATCCTTTTATTCAATGTTTAAGCCCTAGGAATTCGATGGCATGCAGTTTTTTTTTAATCACCAATCCTTAATCTCCAGTATGTTACAGTGTATTTTCCACATATTTCACACTTACAAAGTTTGGCAACAGAATTTTTTTTACAACTACCAAGAGTTGACAGATTTCTTCAGCCAAGATCTCTTGACTCTCACTGTCCTCCTCTCTCTAGAAATGCAGATCCTGAAAGTGGCTCTAGCAACTTTTGGAATTGGTGCTCTTTCTGCTGCTATGACCAGCTATGGAATCCACCAAAATGAGCTCATCCCCACCATATTCAGGTACAACAGCTAATGACTGTCTATCTGGTTTCAAAATAGGACTTTCCCAACACATTAACTTTACTGTGGAGAAAAAACTGAGACAGTTTAGTTGTAAGCAGAATGAATTATAATATAATTATAATAGAAATGAAGACAGCAACCAGGAAGAATAATTCTTCGGGCTAAGTTTATGCCTTGCTTTGTACTAAGTGTTTTAATGCTGCAATCCTCAACCCCTGGGTTGCAAACAGTTCCTTCTCTATGGCCTGTTAGAAATGTGGACACACAGCAGGATTTTATTAGGTGGGTGGGCAAGCAAAGCTTTATCTGCATTTATAGCCACCCATGTTGCTTACATTGGTGCCTGAGCTCCATCCCATGTAGATCCCCCACTCTCTGTCCTTGGAAAAATTATCTTCCAAAAAAACAGTCTCTGGTGCCAACAGGCTTGGGACCCCTGCTTTAATACATCATCTCATTTAATCTTAGCAACCACTGGATTGGTGCTATAGGTATCTCTATTTCACAAATGATGAAACGGATGTGGAGCAGTTACCAACATAGTACTATCAAGCATTGAGACCAATAGAGTTAAATGTCACAGGTAAGAGCTTGTGAAAGCTCATGTCTTTAATAAGTGTGTTGTATTGTCCCCCATGGTCACTAAACGTGACAAGTAAGAACTTTCATATATAGATTTATATGACATTTTTTGTCTTTTATTTTTAACTCCAAGGTCAATAATTACAGCAATCACTACAATGTTTGCTATGAGTGGGGCAGCACTGGCTCCTCTGTTGATGACCCTCGTGAGGTATTCTCCTCACCTGCCCTGGATTGCCTATGGAGTCTTCCCCATCCTTGCTGGCCTTGTTGCCTTTCTCCTTCCAGAAACCAGGAACCTGCCTCTTCCTAACTGCATAGAGGATGTGGAAAATGAGTGAGTAAATCCTCCAGCTGTCACCTGACTAGGGAGTGGCTGTGTGCCATAGCTCTGTGATGATGAAGATCAATAACCATGTGTGTCTCTGTCCTTCATGTGGGCTCAGACCTGGCCTATTTCTATTTGTCCCCATGGCCTTCAGTTCAATGGCAGTCTCACTTCTACCCACATGGTAACAGAATCCGCCCACTTGAGACTCTCTAGATCACACAGATCACCTCACACCAGTAGTTTTAGTGGTGAAAAAGCCTAAATTAGCCCTATTGTGAACGGCACATACTCTCTGCCCTTATGGGAAACACGTAATCCTGTTGTTCTTTCATAAATCTGCTGAGACACAAATGCCTCATTCTCATTCCCTTATTTTACCACCATCATCCCAGTGGGTGCTGGATACATTTTTGGGAAGGGAATGAGATTGCTTCATAGATACATACTTGTGGGACTGGAGCGTAGAGCAAGATGTTCTTTGTAAAGATAGCAAGCAATGTGTCTAAACTCTAAAGGGTGGTGTAGATCTTTTGGGGATGCCAGAGAGAAGTCAAAGTTTTGACCACAGGCAATAGGAATTTTGAGGAGTAATTAAAAAAACAAAAACAATTAAAAAATGATGAAAAATAAGGAAATGGCCTCAGCAATTTAATTTTATCCTTAGATTTTCCCAAAATGTCATTGGTCAAAAGTCTGAAGCAGTGGTTCTCAACCTTTCTAATGCCGTGACCCTTTAATTCAGTTCCTGTGGGTCGTGACCCACAGGTTGAGAACTGGTGGTCTAAAGAGAAACGGTGAGATTATCAATTTTCAGTGTTGTCATCCGAGGTATGCCTAGGCATCAGAGTATTTTCCACCACAATAATTTTGAAGTACAATAGGTCTTGGTGAGTAGAGGTTAGCTTGCCTTTAGGTATGCAGGATATATATGCTTATATTAACCTTCTTTATTTTTGGTTTCTTGATTTATTTTTATTTTTATTTTTCAACAGAAAAGAAACAAGGAAAGTAAAGCAGGGAGATACTTGCATACAAGTAACACAATTTTAAGGAGTTCTCAAGACTCCAAGGCAGAGAAAATTGCTTTTTGCTGATGATATGATCTTATACTTGGAAAGTTCCAAGTACATAACCATGAGACTCCTGGAAGTAATCAAGAACTACAGAAACATCTTGGGATATAAAATAAAAATTCACTAATCAGTAGCTTCCTATATGTCAACAAGAGGCAATCTGAGAATCAAATCAAAATACAATACCCTTCACAATAGCATAAAAAAAAAAAATACCTTGGAATTGACTTAACAAAGGATTTGAAGGTTCTTTACTGAAAAAACTAGGAAACCCTGGGAAAAAATAGCAGAGTATGTTAATAACAACCAAAATAAATGAATGAGACTTAATTAAACTGAAAAGCTTCTGTACAGCTAAGGAGACAAAGCCAAAGCAAATAGACAACCTACACCATGGGAAAGGATATTTGCATATTTTGAATCAGACAAAAACTTGATAACTAGGATCTATAGAGAACTCAAATTAATCCACATGAAAAAAGACAACAATCCCATATATCAATGGGCAAGAGAGATGAATAGAACCTTCTCTAAAGAAGACAGATGAATAGCTAGCAAACATGAAAAAATGCTCATCGTCCCTAATTATTAGAAAAATGCAAATCAAAACTACCCTGAGATAGCATCTAATCCCAGCAAGAATAACCCACATCACAAAAATCTCAAAACTGCACATGCTGACACAGATGTGGATAGAAAGAAACACTTTTACACTGTTGGTGGGACTGTAAACTGCAATCCTGTTACTGGGCATCCAGAAGGAAAAAGAACCTTTTATCATAAGGACACTTGCACTAGATTGTTTATTGCAGCTCAATTGACAATCGCCAAAATGTGGAAACAGTCTACATGCCCCTCAACCCAGGAATGGATTAACAAGCTGTGGTACATGTATACCAAGAAATACTATTCAGCCTTTTTTAAAAAAAAGGGAGACTTTACATTCTTTGTATTAACCTGGATGGAAGTGGAACACTTATTCTTAGTAAAGCAACACAAGAATGGAGAAACATGAATCCTATGTACTCAATTTTGGTATGAGGACAATTAATGAGAATTAATGACACAGTGGGGGTGAGGGAAGGGGAGAGCAGAGAGAGAAAGAAACAGGAAGGGGGTGGAGGAAAGGAAGAGCAGAGAAAAGGAAAGGGGGAAGGGGTGGGGTCTAAGTGTGTGACACATCTTGTACCCACACTGAATCCCCAACAATTAAAAAAAAAAAAAAATCAAGAGACCTTAGGGGCGGAGGAGACAAGATGGCGGACTGAATCCAGCTTTCCACAGAGGCTCCCGTCCAGAAGGAGAGTTAAGGGATGAAAATTTAGTAAGTAACCTGGAGGATTCAAGCTGTACCAAGAGAGAAGCTTGAAGAACGCACATCAACACCACTGAGGCAAGCTGAGACCACAAGGACGCAAACAAAAGGTACAAAATCCATCACCAAGTGGACGGGAGTCCCTCTTCCCCCACGAGTCTGGCTTAAGAGCCCCACAAACAAAAGGGCAGAAATTAAAAGCCCTCCCACTTCAACGTCACGGGAGTGACCTTCTAAAAACTGGACCTACCTCCCCTGCTAGGGTGCCATGATGCTCCCCTGCCAGGCATAAAACTGTATAAAACTTTAAATATCTTTCCCGGCAATCCAGCACTCCCCTCCACTCACAGGGAGGTCTGGAGGTCTATCCCCCAAAAGTTCGGATCCCTGGGTGATTTATCAAGGGGAGGGGTGTGGACAGAGCCCGAGTTGTGACTGACCAGTGCTGACTCTGAGGCACAGGAGTGAGGAACATGCGGCTGAGGGGAAGTCACGCCACAGCGGCACTTCCCTGTGACACTTCCCTGCGGTGGGGTGCACCAGCCCTCTTTGAGCAGCAGTACGGCTAGGCATAAAACTGATTGAAACTCTAGCTTCCCCATTTGAACCACTGAGCTCCCAGTGCTCCCTCCCACTCTCACTCAGGGGTCTGGGGGCCTGTCCCCCAGGAGTTCGGATCCTTGGGTGATTCCTCCAGGGGAGCAGGCAGTCCCCGAGCTGCAACTGGACAGTGCTGGCACTGAGGCACACAAGCAAGGAGGGAGAGCTGCGTCTTGGTGGCACTTCCCTACAAAGCGGTGCAGCAGCCCTCCTTGGGCAGCAATACGACCAGGCATAAAACCGAGTGAGCGTTTCCAGTGCTGAGCTCCCAGCACTTCCTCCCACTCCCACTCGGGGAGCTGGGGGCCTGCCCCCCAGAAGTCCGGATTGTTGGGTGA
>CAUYPK010017509.1:0-12939 GCA_963574355.1 Loris lydekkerianus
AAAGCAATATATAATTTCAATGCAATCCCCATTAAAGCTCCATTGTCATACTTTAAAGATCTTGGAAAAAACAATACTTCATTTTATACGGAATCAGAAAAAATGTTGAATAGCCAAGACATTTCTCAAAAATAAAAACAACGCAGAAGGTATCACGCTACCACACCTCAGACTATACTACAAATCAGTAGTGATCAAAACAGCATGGTACTGGCACAAAAACAGAGAAGTCGATGTCTGGAACAGAATAGAGAACCAAGAGATGAATCCAGCTACTTACCATTATTTGATCTTTGACAAGCCAATAAAAACATTCAATGTGGAAAAGATTCCCTATTTAACAAATGGTGCTGGGTGAACTGGCTGGCAACCTGTAGAAGACTGAAACTGGACCCACACCTTTCACCATTAACCAAGATAGACCCTCACTGGATCAAAGATTTAAACTTAAGGCTTGAAAATATAAAAATACTAGAATAGAGTGCAGGGAAAACCCTTGAAGAAATTGGGCTGGGCGAGTTTTTTATGAGAAGGACCCCCCGGGCAATTGAAGCAGCTTCAAAAATACACTATTGGGACTTGATCAAACTAAAAATTTTCTGCACATCCAGGAACACAGTAAGTAAAGGAAGCAAACAGCCCTCAGAATGGGAGAAGATATTTGCAGGTTATGTCTCCAGCAAATGTTTAATAACTAGAATCCACAGAGAACTCAAACGCATTTGCAAGAAAAGAACAAGGAATTACATTGCAGGCTGGGCAAGGGACTTGAAGAGAAACTTCTCTGAAGAAGACAGGCGCGAGGCCTTCAGACATATGAAAAAATGCTCATCATCTTTAATAATCAGAGAAATGAAAATCAAAACTACTTTGAGATATCATCTAACTCCCTTAAGACTAGCCTATATCACAAAATCCCAAGGCCAGAGATGTTGGCATGGATGTGGAGAAAAGGGAACACTTATACACTGCTGGTGGGAATGCAAATTAATACATTCCTTTCGGAAAGGTGTATGGAGAACACTTAGAGATCTAAAAATAGATCTGCCATTTAATCCTATAATTCCTCTACTAGGCATATACCCAGAAGACCAAAAATTACATCACAACAAAGAAATTTGTACCAGAATGTTTATTGCAACCCAATTCACAATTGCTAAGTCATGGAAAAAGCCCAAATGTCCATTGATCCACAAATGGATTAATAAATTGTGGTATATTTACAGCATGGAATACTATGCAGCCTTAAAGAAAGATGGAGACTTTACCTCTTTCATGTTTACATGGATGGAGCTGGAACTTATTCTTCTTAGTAAAGTGTCTCAAGAATGGAAGAAAAAGTACCCAATGTACTCACCCCTACTATGAAATAATTTAGGACATTCACATGAAAGCTATAACCCAGTTACAACCTAAGAATAGGGGGAAGGGGGAAAGGGTGGGGAGGGAGGGGGGAGGGGGTAGAGGGAGGGGGATTGATAGGATTAAACCTGTGGTGCATCTTACAAGGGTATATGTAAAACTTAGTAAATGTGGAATGTAAATATCTTCTCACAATATCTAAGAAAATGCCAGGAAGTCTATGTTAACTAGTGTGATGAAAATGTGTCAAACGGTCTATGAACCAAGTGTATGGTGCCCCACGATCATATTAATGTACACAGCTATGATTTAATAAAGAAAGAAATTACTTAAGCAACTACTCAAGTCCTTTAAAAGTTCTTAGCAAATAGAAATGGGTATTTAGAAAAAAAAAAAAGTCAACTGGTATATAAAAGCAGTGTATGGTGTCCCATGATTACATTGATGTACTCAGCTATGATTTAATAATAATAATAATAATAACATAAAAATTGAACTACAGACAAATATCCCTCATGCCCTTAGGTAGAAATTCCTCAATAAAATACCAGGAAACCAAATTAAATAGCACATCAAAAAAATAATTCTGTATGAGTAAGTGAGCTTCAACCTAGGGATGCAAGATGGTTCAACATATGAAAATCAATAAATGCAGTTCACCACATAAGTATAATTTGAAGGAAAAAACTGCAATTACCTCAACAGATACAGAAAAAGCATTTCATAAATCTAGAACCACTTTATGATAAAAACCATCAACAAGCTATGCATAGAAGGGACATACCTCACAATAACAAAATCATATATGAAATACCCACAGATGTCATCATACTAAATGAAGACAATTTGGAGCATTCCCCATAAATACTGGAAGAAGACAAGGATGTCCATGTCATAACTTCTACCCAACATACTGTTTGAAGTCCTAGGCAGATCATTCAGGCAAGAGAAAGAAATAAAGGTCATCCAAATTAGAAAAAATGACGTGAAACTATCCCTGGTTGCCAATGATATGATGTATTTATTTATTTACTTTTGCAGTTTTTGGCTGGGCCTGGGTTTGAACCCACCACCTCCGGCATATGGGGCTACTCCTTTGAGCCACAGGTGCCACCAACCAATGATATGATCTTATAAATAAAAAACCAAAAAGACTCCTAGAATTGATAAATAAATTCACCAAAGTCTCAGGTCGCAAAATTAATGTACCTAAATCTGTAGCATTTCTGTTCACTAATAAAAATGAAGTTGAGATCCAAATCAAGATCTCAGTACCCATTTACAACACTACAAGGGAAATAAAATATGTACAAATACACTGAACCATGGAAGTGAAAGGTCTCTCCAAGGACAGCTAGAAAACATTAGAGAAAGTAATCATACATAACACAAACAAATGGAAAAATGTCCCATGCTCATGGATGAGAAGAATCAATGTTGTTAAAATGTTTATGCTTCCCAAAGTGTTTTACAGATTCAATGCAATTCCATTGAAATGCCAACTTCATTTTTCACAGAACCAGAAAAAAATAATCATAAATTTCATATGGAATCATAAAAGAGCCCAAATAGCCAAAGCAATCCTATGTAAAAGGAAAAAATCAGGAGGCATCCCATGTTGCCAGACCTCAAATTATACAACATCACTATACTAATCAAAGTAATGTGGTGCTAGTATAAGGGCAGACACACAGGTCAATGGAACAGAATTAAGAACCCAAAAATAAAATGATATAGCTACAACCAACTAATGTTTGACAAAGCAAAGAAAAACATACGCTGGAAAAAGGACACCCTTGTCAACATCTGGTACTGAGAAAATTGGATAGCTGCATGCAGGAGAATGAAACTAGATTCTTACCTCTCATCATATACAAAAATTGATTCAAGATGGACTAAAGACTTAAATGTAAGATCTGAAACCCCAAAAATGCTGAAAGAAAAAAGCATAGGAAAAATTCTTCTGTACATTGGCCTATGCAAAGCATTTAGGACTAAGATCTCAAAGACAAATACAGCATCAACAAAAATAAATAAGTAACATTTAATTAAACTGAAACATTTCTGGACAGCAAAGGAAATACTCCACAGAGTATATAGACAACCTACAGAATGTTAGGAAATATTAGCAAATTATGTATTTGATAAAAGGACTAATATCCAGAATTTAGAAAGAACTCAGATAAGCAAGAAATAAAAATAACACAATTAAGAATCAGGCATGAGACATGAACAGATTGTTTTTGAAATAACATGTACAAATGGCCAAGAAAAATTAAAAAAATTCTCAGCATCACTAACAGTCTGGAAAATGCGAAGTAATACCACAAAGAGATACTACCTAATCCTTGTCAGAATGGCTGACTTACTAATAAGTCAAAAGAAATAGATATTGGCACAGATGTGGTGCAAAAAGGAATGCGTATATGGTCTTGGTAGGAATGTAAATGAAGCAGTTTGGCTCACTATCCGGGAGTTGCCCATGCCTTATAAGTGTCACCTGGAGGTACCTCCTCTAGCCCCATTTCACCCAGCTTGGAGAAGGCAAGTCAGGTTCTTGGGGACCCTCACATGCTGCAGCCTGAGGGAGCTTTGGGAGGTTGTGTGCAGGGAGGGCCACAAGTAAAAGCAGTAGCTCATTTGAACAGACAGCGGTGAAGGAGGGTGGTGAGCTCCATATCCTGGGGACTCTGGGTCTGATTTCAGCCCACCAGTTGTAGTTTCCAAACAGCCTTAAAAGCTTCCTGACTTTATTGTCATAAGAAGAACCAGCTATCGAAGGAGACGGGCAAGATGGCCAACGGAAAACAGCCTCTGATAGAAGCTCCTATCCAGAGAGAAGGATAATGTCCAGAAAATATCCAATTAAGCTAAAGACAGGGATTCCAGCCAAGAGAGAAGTGAGATAACTCCAGGTCACCCCTACTGAGACAAGCTGCGACTCCAAGACAACAATCTTCAGGTACAAAACTCAACCAAAAGGAAAAGTGCCTGACCCCTCCCCTAAGAAAGCTGCAGGTTCTTTTTTCCTTTTCCTTTCGCTCCTCATTTGCTCCTGTGGGTTTTCTACAGGTGAGCAGTGAACTGAGGATCTCTTGTCTCAATGCACAGTTGTGAGCAGTAGGAAGTGGAGACTACTTTCTCCAGAGGGACCCAGAGGTGATTCTGAACATTCTCTTACCAGGCAGAAAAAATTGAACTAACATTATCCCTGCCATTTTGAACTTTCAGTCCACCCTTCCCCCCTCACAAGATAAACCAGATCCCTAACCACTGCAGAGACAGAGGGAGGATGCTCATGAGCAGTGCCTCCCCCTCCCAGCTTGCCTGAACAAGTGCCCAGCCCTCCGCCAAGACTCACGTGGTCTCCTGCGCCCACATCCTCTCCCGCCCTACTGGTCTCCAAGTGGCACTGAGAGTACCGAGTCACGTGCTGTGCCCCATCTGACCGAAGACCCACTGAGGCTGCACACCACACCCCGCCTGGTAGGAGACCAGCTGAGGCCAAGTGCCAGACCCCACCTGGCCAGAGACCAGCTGAGGCCACACACTGGGCCCGCCCTGCCTCCGTGACAGGCCCCAGCCCGACCAGAATCACCAGTGGAGTAGTGTTCTCCTTGCTGAAGTCACTGGGCACTGGACACTGACAGAATTGTGTGCAGTGTACCGCTGCTGCCAGATCCATGTGCAGCACGCTCCTGGAATTCTCTGGCTTTGACAGTGGCAGAGGAGCTGTGCAGGGGCACTTCCCACAAAGATTCAGCAACAATAGAGTGATCACGCCAGGGTCTAATCTTGGAGAAACATCCCCCCCAACTCTGTGCAATACCAGAGGAAACCAGAACCCCCTCTAAAGGTATACTGGTGCTACAGAGCGACAGGGGAAAAGGCGCAGTGGCTGAGAGAGATAAGCATTTGCTGGCATGGTACCCCCAGGATTAGACTGAGCCCAAGTGGAACACTCACCAGTGGCTATTGAACACCCGAGGCAGGCAGTCCTCAGCTCCCCCAGCTGGCTAGTAGCTGAGGGTAGTGGCTAGGCCTCAGGGGCATTGATCTTCCTTTGACTCTGACATGCTCTAAGCCCCGGCACTTCGCATTATTGGAGGGAGCAGGACTGCAGCCCTGCAGGGCCACCAGTGATTGGGTGTGAAAAAGGAAGAAAGTGGAGAAAGAGAATCAGCCCCTGGTCCTACTGTGCTACTGGGCGGGCCTTTCTGACTCTGTAGAGCACCAGAGAGAGCCATATCTGAACAGCCAGTCTAGCTGTTTGAGAACTTTCAAACTCTCCCACCTGAGAGTTCGTACAGACAGGGTCAATTGGTTTGGAACCCCTAACTTGGGACAATCACTCAAGGACCCTCTCGTTTGATACCCTGGTTGTGTAGTAACAGAAAGGGTAAATTTTCCCATTCCAGTTTTTGTCTGGGGAGGGGGGGTTTCTTAACTGCTTGTATTTCTTCACAGCTAAGACTTCACCAGATTGACTGATCCAACAGAATCGAACAAGAACCAGTTGAATACAAGACTGACCCATCTAACCCCACCACACCAAGCAGGCTTCCCCACCCTCAGACTGTAGTACTGTACAGGTCCTTTGTAAAACTAAAAGGGAAAAAGTTGATGTCATCTGTCCCAGATCCTAAAAAAATGACTGGTTAACCCCAACTCCAGGAAACCCCATTCCAAACTCATGAGGCGGAATCAGTGGGAAAACTCTGGCAACATGAACAATCAGAGTAGATCAACTTCCCAGAGAAATGATCAAGCAGACACAGCACAAGATCCTATTCACAAACATATGGCTCAGATGCCAGAAATCGAGTCTAGAATTGAGGCCTCTGAATTTGACATCAGCCATTTGAATTAGGCACCTAATCAGGCCTAAAACAGCAGCCAAATAGCCTTAATGCACCCTGAACAGTTGGAGGAGCAAGAAACTGTTGCCTGGCACTGGCAAGTTTTAAAAGCAGTATGGAGAGCTCTGCATTTCAGGACAGCTGGTGTCACTTACTACCAGCCCACCTGAATTGACATCCAGAATTTTCCAGAGCCAGTTTAATGGCACTATTGCCAGCAGATAGGTGGTGCACTCCATCACTCCAGACAATGCCTTTTGGGTACCAGTGGTCTCCTGAGTGCTGCCTCAGAAATTTCAACTGGACTATCTCTCAATAAAAATTCAGGACAATCTAACATTCCAGCTGGAAAACTATGATAAATATATAAATAAATTAAAAACAACCATGAGGAGGAATCAGCTGAAGTACCCTGGCACATGAAAAATCAGACGAGATCAATTCCCCTAAGAGATTGCAAGGGAGATAAAGCTGAAAATTCCATCCATGGAGAAATTCTTCAAATTACAGAAATATAATACAGAAATAGAATTTGGATGTCAAATAGAATAGAATAGAGTTACAGAAATAGAATTTGGATGTCAAATAGAATAGAATAGAATTACAGAAATAGAATTTGGATGTCAAATAGAATAGAATAGAATTACAGAAATAGAATTTGGATGTCAAATAAGATGAATGAAATTGAGAAAAAGATGGAAAAATAAATCCAAAAATAAGTTCAAAAACTATCTCAAGAAATGAATGAAATTAAAGACAAAGTCACCAAAGTTCTAGAAGTAATCAGGAAGAAAATAATAGAGCTTAAGTAATTGAAAGAGGCATTTCAGGAGTTTTAAAACACAGTAGAGAGTCTCAGCAGCAGAGTAGAATATGGAGAAGAGAGAATGTCAGAAATCAAAGACACAACTTTTGAACTAACCCAAGTATTAAAATAGAGGCAGAAAAGAAAAGAGAAAAATCATAACAATCTCTTAGAGATATATGGGACTATGCTAAATGCAGAAACATGAATCATAGGGATTTCTCAAGGGGAAGAGAGTCCTAAAAGCATGGAAGCTCTAGTTCAAGACATCATGGTGGAGAATTTCCAAAGTATATCGAGAAATTCAGAAATTCACACACTAGATAGTTTCAGTACCCCTGAATGACTCAATTTAAACAAAGCATCCACTAGACACATTGTAATTAACCTGACCAAAATTCTGCAAGCACCCAGGCTCAAGCAACTTCTTCCCTACAAAGGGAAAAACCATCAGGTTGACAGTGAACTTTTCAGAAGAAACTTTTCAAGGCAGCAAAGACTGGTCATCTGTCTTTAACCTTATGAGAGAAAACAATTTTCAGCCCTGGATTCTGTATCCTGCTACACTAGGGTTCATATTTGATGGAAAAATCAATTATTTTATTAACAAGCAAACATTGCGGAAATTTGCCAGAAAAGACCAGCTCTGCAGGAAGTACTCAGACCGGTTCTTAACACTGACCATCACACTGGACCACAACCAAAGTGAAAACATCCAGAAACTAAAGGACAAATCCTAATTTCTACAATGGCTTAAGCAATAACATTAAGAAGAGAAAATCACCTTATTTATCAATTTTCTCAGTAAGTGTGATTGGCTTGACTCCCCACTGATGAGGCACAGACTGGTGAACTGGATAATCAGACACAAGCCACATATATGTTAACTTCAGGAAACATATCTAACCTACAAGGCCAAAACAAGACTCAGGGTGAAAGGTTGAAAAACCATAATTCAGGCAAATGGAAATCGGAAATAGGCAGGAATTTCCATCTTATTTGCAGATTCCTTGTGATTTAAACCTACAAAAGTAAAGATAAATGTGGGGAGAATGGGGACCAAACACTCCATTCTTGGCAAGTGAATGCACCCCCATAAAAAGAAAAACAAACAAAAAAATAAAAACAAGAGAAATAAGCTGAGAAATGAGGAATAAATACAGGTCAGCTAAAGCAGCCACTAAATTTCTTATCTGAGCAGTTTCCTGCTTTTTCTAGAAGCCTATCACATAGGGGATACAGCTGGGTCTGTGAACACTCTAAAGAAACAATGGCCAAAGTGGAAGCTGTGTACAAGGCCTGAGTTGAAAGATTAACCAGGCCACCCCCTGCACAATCAACATTCAAAGCAAATAATCATTGTGGAGATTTGCATTTGGGCAAGGCAGAGATCAAGGGAACAGCTCAAGCCCTGAAATATAAGCAGGAGGGCTTGTAGCCCCTTATCACAGAGGAAGATGCCTCTGGGTGGAGATCAGAAGAAAATTCTCCTGATCCCCCCCCCCCCATTCTTCAGAGGAGACTGATGCCAGTGGTGTTTTACTCTGCAGTGAACTAGTTGGGATTAATTTCCCCCAAGGAATCTGTTTGAGTGACCACAGACAGGAGGCTACTTCCACATAAGGCTCAGGTTTTGGATTTCTCAAGGCTGCTCATACCCTTAATGTTAATGATTATAGAAATAATAGAAGCTGAGATGGTTATTCAGAGAAACTGCTTTTTTTGTACCCTTCCTCTGCTTACCCTATGAACTAAATGAATAACTGCCCTTCAATAAAAGCTGAGCAGAACAAACACTTGGAGCCATCCGCTGAATCCCACACACTAGCAATGCTCCTTTGTGTTTCTCACCTTTGATAACCCTATTCTGTGTGTCCTATTTCTTTATCTCTGACTGATTCTAACTTTACTTGTCATTAGTTGATTGCTGCCAGTTCCACAGGTGTTAAAGGACACTGCCCTCAGGGTAGGACCCTGGCAGTAAAGATGGACACTATAAAGTGGTGAAGGGAAAAATACAACAACAACAACAACAATTTCCATTCTAAATATATATCCACCCATCTTAAATACTCCCAAATATATGAAATGAATGCTAACTGATCTGAACAGTATGATATCCTGCAACACCATAGTAACTGGGGAATTTAACACCCCTCAGACAGAACTGAACAGATCCTCTAAGCAGAAACTAAACAAAGAAGTAATGGATTTAAACACAGCCTTAGAGCAAATGGGTTTAATAGGCATGTATATAATACTCCACCCCAAGAAAGTTGAGTATAAATTCTCATTAGTCCATGTATCATTTTCCAAAATTGATCATATCTTAGGGCAGAAATCAAGCCTCATCAAATTGAAAAGAATATAAATTGTACTTCATATCTTTTGGTACCATCATAGAATAAAAGTTGAACTCAACTCCAACAATAACCATTATCCCCAAACAAAGTTATGGAAACTAAACAACCTTGTACTGAATGACAGCTGGGTCAAGAAGGAGATAAAGAAGAAAACCATTGAATTTCTCAAACAAAATGGCAATGAAGGAACAAGGTATGAAAACATGTGGGATAGTACAAAGGCAGTCCTAAGAGAGAAATTTATCACTTTAAATACACATCACCAAATAAATAGAAGCAATAACAAAAACTAGAAAGTGTGCAGATCAACAACCTTTTGAGCCCTCTCATGGAACTGCAAAAAGAAGAGCAATCCAATCCCAAAACTAGCAGAAGAAAAGTTATAACCAATATTAGACAAGAATTAAATGAAATTAAAAACATTAGAACCATTTATAAGATCAGTGATAGAAAAATTTCTTTGAAAGATTAATAAAATTGATAAACTCTTAGCCAGAATGACTATAAATAAAAGCTAAGGTCTCTAATAACCTCAGTCAGAAATAAAAAAGAGAAAGTATCAACATACAGCACAGAGAAGCTAAAGGTCATTTCTGAGTACTACAAAAAGCTCTATGCCCAGAAATTTGAATTTGTGGAGGAAATGGAACAATACCTGGAATCACACCACCTCCCTAGACTGAACAAGAAAGAATTAGAACTCTGGAACAGACCAACAACAAGCACTGAAATTGCAAAAAACAATAAAAAGTCTTTCAGCTAAGAAAATTCCTGGTCCCCAGGACTTTATACCAAAATTCTACCAAAGCTTCAAAGAGGAGCTCATATTTATATTGCAAAATCTATTCCAAATGATTAAGAAGAAAGGTGCCCTCTCAACTTCTTCCATGAAGCTGATATCACCTTGACACCAAAACTGGGAAAGGATCCAACAACAACAAAAAAAGATAACTACAGGCTAGTATCATTATTGAATATAAAAATAAAAATATTCAATAAAAGCCTAGAAAATAAAATACAGCTGCACATTAAAAAATTATTCATCACTTTCAGGTGGGTTTTATCTAAGGGGTGTAATGTTTAACATATGTAAATCCACAAATGTAATTCACCACATAAATAGAAGCAATAACAAAGACCCAATGATCCTCTAATAGACACAGGAAAAGCATTCAACAAAATTCAGCATCTTTTCTGTCAAGAACACTTAAGAAAATACACATAGATGGGACATTTTAAAAACTAATAGAAGCCATTTACAACTAACTCACAGTCAATATCAGACTGAAAGAACTAAGCCTGACAGCTTTTACATGTAGAACTGGAACTAGAAAGGATGTCCACTACAGCCACTGTCATCCAACATAGTGATGGAAGCACTAGCCAATGCCACCAGGCAAGAAAATGATATCAAGGGTATTCATATGGGGTGAGGGAAGTTAAACTCTTGCTCTTTGTGAATGATATAATCTTACACTTAGAAAACCCCAAAGACTCAACCATCAGGCTCCTTGAGGTGTATAAGTAACAGTGTAATGTCTTGGAATATAAATTCAATATCTACAAAGCAGTAGCCTTCATATACTCCAATGACTGTCAAGCTGAGAATCAAATCAAAGACACAATATCCTTCAAGGTAGATTCAAAGAAAATGAAATACCTTGGAATGTACTTAAAAAAGGAAGTGAAGGATCTCTACAGAGAAAACTATGAAGCCCTGAGGAAAAAAATAGAAACCCCAACAATTAAAAAAATAAGAAATAGCAGAAGATGTTATCAAATAAACGACCATATCATGCTCATGCCTGGGAAGAATCAGCATTGTTAAAATGTCCATACTACCCAAAACAATCTACACATTTAATCTTATCTTCATCGAAGTATAAATGTCATACTTTGAAAAAAAATCTTTTAAAAATGTACTTCATTTCATATGGAATCTGAAAAAAAACCTGAACAGATAATGTCATTCTAAGAAATTAAAACAAATCCAGAGGCATCACGTTGCCAGACTTCACAAATCTACAGTAGTCAAAACAGCATGATACTGCCACAAAAATAGAGACACAGATCTATGGAATAGAATAGAGAACCTACAGATGAAAAAGCCACTTATCAGTATGTCAACTTTGCTACAGGAAACAAAGCACACACTGGAGAAAAGAATTCCTATTTAAAAAATGATGCTTGAAGAACTGGTTAGCCACATGTAGAAGAGTGAAACTGGTCTTGCACATCTCACCAGTTAAAAAAATTGACTCTCACTGGATAAAAGATTTAAATTTAAGACACGAAATGATGAAAACTCAAGAATAATGTGTGAGGAAAACTCTTAACTATATTGACCTGGGAAAAAATTTTATGAAGTAGACCATTTGGCAATTGCAACAATACCAAAAATAAATAAATGGTACATGATCAACATAAAAGTCTTCTGCAAAGCTAATGGCATAACAAGAAAAGCCAATAGATAGCCATCAGAATGGGAGAAATTTTCATGCTTCAAATATGACAAAGGCTAATAACTGAAATATATGAAGAACTCAAACTAATCAACAAGAAAAGAGCAAAAAACCCCATTATAAGTGGACAAGCATTGAACAGAACCTCCTCTGAAGAAGAGTGATGAATGGCCCAGATATATGAAAAAAAAAATGTGCATTGTCTCCAATCATCAGAGAAATGCAGAACAAAACCACCCTGAGACATCATCTAACCTCACTGAAAATAGCCCACATCACAAGATCCCAAAGCTATAGATGCTGGCATGGATGTGGAAAAAAGAACTTTTTATACTGCTGGTGGGTTTCAAAATAATGCAGGCTATTTGGAAAGAAGTTTGGAGAATCCTCAAAGAGCTAAAAGTAAACCTTCCATTTGATCTCACAATCTATTACTAGGTATCTATCCAGAAAGGGGAAAAAAAAAAAACCCCACAAATATTTATAAAAGATCAATTCACAATCATCAAGATGAGGAATCAATCCAAGTGCCAATAAACTCATGAATGGATTAATAAACTGTGGTATATGTATAGCATGGGTTCTATACAGCCATAAAAAGTTGAAGACTTCATATCTTTTGTGTTAACCTCAATGAACTTGAAGAACGTTATTCATAAAGTGTCACAAGAATGGAGGGTACTGAGCCCCAACCCAAGCATTCTGATCTCTTGTGGGAGGGAAGTTCTAGCAGCCTGTGGACCCCTCCAGGTAGGGGCTGCCACATGGGACCACTGGGGCTGCTTGGGACCAGGAAAGTGTTCACAGTGTGGTAGAACTACTATTTCCATGAAAATCATTGAACTTCAAACTTTCTTACCTAGTTGCTGAAGGGTCTCTGGCCACATGGTTAATCTAGTTGAGATTTGTGTGTAATTTGAAGCAAAGGAGGAACTTAAAAGGTGCCTGGAGCCGAAAACCTAAGAATTAGCTTATCAGGAATATTCATAGCCAGTTTAACAGGAATAGTCACAGCTGGAAAGCATTTAAGGGCAAGTAGGGCATTGTTACCCTTGGCTCCAGGAACTTGGTTCCAGACACTAAAAACA
>CAUYPK010017512.1:0-13246 GCA_963574355.1 Loris lydekkerianus
GGTTTTCTCACCTTTGAACTTCGGGACTTGGACCACTGGCCACCTTGGACTTGAATTAAACCTTGTTGTTACTGAAAGCTTGGCACTGGCTCTCAAAGGCACATCCAAAGAACCAGGGCAAGTGGTTTTGAGAGAGGACACCTGGGAAGGGTGAGGTCTAGGAGAACAGAGGTCTTCTCAGGAAGACCCCAAGGATACACCTGTGGGGTCCTCCCCATGGTGACTCAGCTCTTGGGAATTTATAGAAACTTAACTTCCTAGGACCTGGAAATTTCCACTTGTGTGAATTCCTGTAGTTCTGTGGGGGCTGGAACATCTTTTCCAGCTTGATCCAAACTGACCAGTGAGAAAGGTCTCCATGGGCTGGAACTTTTTGACTGGAGATAAAAAGGGAAAGACCAAGCCAGTTGGAGAGTGTGGCCATTTTGACATTTTTAGATTTGCCGTAGCTCCACTAGCTGAATAAAGTATTTTCCTTTCATATGCAGTGTTTGGGTGTTTATTCTTTCCTTTGGCCTCATTATCTCACAACAGTTAGAGGAGAAAGAAAGAGAAATGTATTAATTTGCCAGCAAATTAAACTTTTCTATAAAAATGCCATTGTTTTGGTCATGAGCAGAAACAACGAAGCTTTTAAAGAAAGGGCTCTCGGCTCTCAGCTATTGTTGATTTAAATTCTAATCATCCCATCTTCACTGAAGACAAGAGCCTTGACCTCTGGTCCACCTGGGACAGGCACTCCAGCCCCTCCTTCTCTCCCCCCATCCCCCGTGGGTACCAGATTTCCGGGTAGTTTATCTACACATGTGCTGTAGCACAAATAACAAAAGACATTCCCCTGCCATTTCCGAGCTTCTCTTGCATGTGTCAGTTCTCAAGAACAGTGGGAGAAGTTTAAAAGAACTCCAGGGAACCCAAGTGAGATGTTGGCCAAGGCTTTTTGCTCACCCGTCTAGTAATATGATGATAGTAAGGAATCTTTTAGGAAGAGGGGGTTATAGGTCTTTCACTTTTCACTAATCAACAGCAAATTGTACTTTGGAATTTGTACAAAGTACAGGTCCTTTTGTTTTAAGGGGAAAACAGAAGAGCCCACATAAGTTGTGAGAATGTCAGACTTTGATTATGTAGGTTTGCTGTTATTCCAGGACCAAAAAGTTAGGAGGATGAACGAGGCAATGGCCCCAGGAATGGCACAGCCCCTCACTGCCTGGAGCAGCCCCGAGGGCCTCAGTGTCCTGTTCTTCTGTTTGTGGAGCCTGGTGGATGTGGGAGCTTCTCCATGGATCCTTCAGGTAGGTTCATCCACTCCCTCCAGAAATACTCCTGGCATCTGGAACATCCTGATCAAGCCAGTGCTCCATAGGCCTCGCCAGCATGTCTCTAACTCAAGTTCCTGCTAAGAAGGGAGTTTTCTTTACTGACACTGCAGTTTCTGGGATGGAGTCCATTTAGCCTCCTCCACTTCATTTTCCTTCCTTCTCTAACATGCATCTAAATAATTGTTTGAATTCATTTTGCTCCCTGTTGAACTTTTTATTGTTCATCTTCTAGGTAAAATATTTTTTGTTGTTGTTTTGTTTTGTTTTCTTTTATTTTTGAGACAGAGTCTTGCTCTGTCACCCTGAGCAGAGTGCTATGGAATCAGCCTAGCTCAGAACAAAATGAAACTCCTGGGTTCAAGTGATCCTTCTGCCTTAGCCTCTTGAGGAGATGGGACTGCAAGTGTCACCACGATGACTGACTAGTTTTTCTATTGGTAGCAGAGATGGAGTCTTGCTCTTACTCAGTCTGGTCTCTAACTTCTGAGCTCAAGTGGTCCTACCCCTTCAGCTTCCCATAGTGCTGGGATAATGTGTGTGAACCACCACACCTGGCCCTAGGTAAAGTTTAATTTTCTAATCATGGCCTTGGAGAACTCTTCATGACCCAGGTCTTGGACCAGTTCTTCCTTTTCATCATTTCTCCCTTCTTCAGCCCCATCTCTGTGCTGAGGACAACACAGTGAGATTCCTGGACACACCACCTGTCTGGCAGAGCCATGTCCTTGCTCATGTTGTCCCCACTGCCTGGAGCATGGTCTTCTTCCCCATCTCCTTGACCTGCCCTCTTCTTAGTCCATATTCCTATATGCTGGCTCAGCTCCAGGGCTAACTCTGCTGTGACATTTTCTTGACTCTTCGGTGGATGTGTCTCTCTCTCCTTTTACCCATGAAAATCCATAGGTGGTTTTAAGTATATGATATCATTTGCTCATTTACTTGTTTTTTGTATCCCCTAAGGGAGCCCTACCTTTGAGTGCAAGTAACAGTTCTTAAAAGAATGAATTTGTGAATGGTGTAATCAGGTCACAGAAGGCATTGTCAATGCAGCAGTAAGTTACTTCAGTGCTTCCCCAGGGAAGTTGTCACAAACTTTAACGCGTGAGTCCCATTTCCATTAATTCCAGACAAATCCACGCATAGCCCACAGTGAAAGATGACACAGATGATGACATCTTCTTTGGCTAAGCGCCCCTGCCCCTTATGGACCTGGCCAACGTGCCTAGTAAGGTGTTCAGTGCTCTGTGGGATGGACACTTGGGAAATAGCTCCCTGAGGAATAGGAACAGAAAGAGAAGTAGGTGTGGGGAGGATGAACTTGATCAAACCTGGCATTCCCTTTGTAAGCATTTCTCCAGAGGTCATAGAACCGGAATGCTTGAAACATTTCCTGGCTGAAATTTTTCCCCTTTGAAAGATTTTTTTTTAAATCAGAATGTTTTTGTCACCAAGAGATGTGAGGCTGCGCCAACAGTGAGTGTAGTAGAGAATATCCCCAGTGGATCTGTTCTTCCTGAGTGTCCCCCTCTTGTCTTCCTATATCTTAAAGAGCCTCTGGTCTCTTTGCTGGGAGCAGGAGATGTGGTGGGGGTACATGAGGATGAAGGGTGGGCCATTATGAGGAAGCATCAGCACCAGAATTGCCTGGTTCAGCCAGGGCTAAAGGCAAATTTCCCAGATGACCTGCTCTGCTGAGAGCACCAGCCCCACTTTGGAGCTGCTTTCATAGCCACTGAGCCTCCACTAACTGTGGCCAAGAATGAAATGGTGGCACTGTCTGCGTGGACAGCTCTTTAAAACACTTCATGTTAGTCTATGTTTTGTGCTCAGAAAAGTTTTCTCGGTATTCCTGAGAAGGAATCCTGTCCTTCTCATCTTTTCTGGAAGATGAATAGATTCCAAGAAACTTTAATGGAGAAACGAGCACCTTAGCTTGTTGCTGGTACCTCTGAATCTGCTGGGTGTGCAGCATCTCTTACCAGGGTGGCACCTGTAGCATGTTGTGAATCTCACCATGCTGACTGCTGGCAGAGAGGAAGACACAGTATCACCCAGGGGTGGCAGCACACACAGGATGCAGGCCGACAGTGGCAGAGCAGGGCTCTGAGTGGGGGTCTCTGACTCCAGGTGCCGGTGACTGCCCCCCTCCTTCCATCAGCACAGGGCACCGAGCACCCAGCGGGCCTGGCCTCACACCAAGCCTGCACATGGCACTGCATCTGACATCCGCCTGCAGCTCCTCTGTGGGTGAAGGACAGCTTCTCAGGAGTGTGGGGGCCATCTCCACCACATCACACCCAGCAGCCCGGGGGCTCTGCTCCCTCTGCCTGGTGGGGGCTCCTCCAAGTTCCCCCATCATCCAGGGCCTTCTCAGAGCCCCATAACCTTGCACCACCTCTGAGCTCAGCAGAGTGACTGCCCCAAGATGCTGTCCCCCAGGGGCCAGGAGAACAGCAAGGCCCAGTCACATGGCACCTGTTCTGAGTTGTCTCTTATTCACTGTGAGGACAGAGCCTGCCTTCCATCCCCTTCCAAGGTGACCAGCATCTCTCCCACTACCCTCCTGCCCCACTTGCTGACAGCAGAGGATGCTGCTGGCCTAACCTTAGTGCCCTTTTGTTCATGAGGAACTTGTTTCTTAGTGTGTCTTCCTCTCTGCCAGGCCTGTAACTGTCCTTTATAGAAGGTGGTTTTACAGGGTTTAGTTCTAACCAGGACCTCTTGAAAAAGCCTCCAAGATCCTCTTCCTTATGACAAGGAGTCAGAATCTGATTCTGGTTTCTGACAGCAGAGTGGTCAGTAGCTCCTTTGTGTCCTGTCCCTACTCCTGGCTGAAGTTGACTGTCCCACAGTTCTCCTGAAATCTGTCCTCTCCAGACCCACCCTGGGCTCCAGGACCCTGCAGTGAATGGCGCTAGGGTCTGCCTGGATAAGTGGCTATGTCCCCTACAGGTTTTATGGCATTGGAGCAGCTCCAGTGTGTGCTACTGAGGGATAAGCTCTGTTCACAGTCATTTCTTCAGGGGTCGAAAGGGTTGACCTCAGAATTGCTTCTCCACTGACTGTATGCCTAGGAGTTGGTGTGTGCTAGCAGGGCACAGCTCAGAGTCAGTGGGGACTGGGTGTTCCTATGTATCCTTTTTGGATTCTGTAATTGGCATCAGGGACTGGAGGGCAGCAACCCACCTGGCCAGCACACCTGTCCTCTCTCCAGTGTCTCAGTGGGCAGCTCCCCAGGTGCTTGGCTATGGGCCCAGTCCAGGTACCTGCAGAGGCACCAAGAGCAGAAGGGGTCAGAGGAGGGGACACAGGGACACATATGGTTAAACTCTTTCCTCTCACAACAGGCCAGTAAGTAACTTTACAAAACAGGTAATGAATCAAATGCTAAGATGCCAGCTGTCAAAATCAGTGATATGAACAGAAACTCACTTGGGAATGAGTGTACCTATCTACCCCTTTCATTCATTTTGTAACATTTTAATGGGACATAATTTTGAAGTAGAGCATAAACTTTGAAAATAGCAGAAATTTTCCAGACTGAGGGGAATTCAAATTCCTACTTGGTCAGAAGACAAGCATGGGGACCTGTAGCAAAGTTTGTGTTAATAGATGTGGTCCAAACTGTGTAACTGGTGAGCCCGAGAGTTGGCCTGAACATGAGCTAATGGGGTGCTTAGCCTGCATTCTCCCCTATAAAGTATTTGATTACAAAATAACACAGAAACACAATGATGAGCAACAACCATGGGTATTCCAGAGAACAGAGTGAATGAGACAATACGAATATCTATTTCAAAAAGTACAAAACCCCACAAATACAGAGCGTTTTAAAAACACTAGTCATTTACCAAAAACTTTTTTCCTCATTAATCCTAAAATTGAAAAGGACGATGGTCTATACCATCTACTCCATCTGAGTACAATAGACAGGAAAACTGGGCATCTGACAGGTCCCTTAAGGTGTCTAGTTGGTCATATTTTCAATTCTCTTCACTGTGGCTTTCAGGAGAGCAGAGCAGCTTGGAAGAGCCAGCCAGCTATGTTAAAGTGTAGGAGGGGAAATGTTCCCTTTCTCCTGAAAGCTTGATGGAAGAACAACTCACAATTAAAGCTGATTAATAATAAGAAGGAGTTTATTACCATGCAGAGGGGTCAAAATACCAAGTGATTACCCAGGATCTCAGTGGGAGCCATTTATTTTTATATCCTCTTTTTAGAGGGGTGGGGTGGGGAATATAGGTAATTCCATTTACAAGCAATAACTGGCATCTAGGGAGGATGAATGGATGGGGGAAACAGGTTGACATTCAACTGAGACACAAACATATGTTTACAATGACTTGGGGCAGATCAGATTACGTTCTTGATCATCTTTTCTGCAATATATTGAGATAGCAGGTAGGACATGGGTCCATCTGATTACATGGATAGAGGGAAAGACCCTTCCAAGAGCTTGTCAATCTAGAGGGTTTTAGTTGGAAGCACATTATGCCAAGTACAGGCAGGATGGGGACCGAAGACCCATTCTTGGCAGGGGAGGTCACCCCCAGATAAAGGGAAAATTAAAAAGTAAGCTGAAGGAGTCAGAACAAAGAAAAGTCAGATAATTTATCTTTAAGCCAGCCATTGTTAAGTTGGTTTTCTGAACAAGTTTCCGACCTTTTCTGAAACTGTGTCCTACTGGGGATACAGCTTACACAAATACTCTGCTGGGTCTGTGAACACTCTGAGGAAGGTAATGGCCATGAAAGGGATTACAAGGCCTGAAATAGATACATCTTCTAGGTTGTTTCCTGCCCATTAAACAGACAAAGCAGATACCCATTGTGGAGATTTGCATTTTGCTGTGGCAGAGACCAAGGGAGTAGCTCGAGCCCTGAGATACAGGCAAGAGAGCTTAACATCCCTTATTACAGAGGAAAATCCTCTGTGGTGGCGATAAGAGGAAAATGCTTCTCTCCCACTGATTTCTCAGAGGAGATTACTGCCAGTGGTGTTTTACTCCACAGTGAACTAGCAGAGTTTAACACCTGTCTAGGAATCTGTGTGTGTGACTCCAGACAGGAGGCTTCCCCCACAGAAGGCTCAAGTTTCAGATACCTCAAAACTGCTCATAATCCTTAAAGTTAATAATAAGAAAAATTGGAGCTGATATGCTCACTCAGAGAAACTGTTGGTGTTTTTGTTCCCTCCCTCAGCTTACTACCCGGGCAGATAGATTTCAATAAAACTGAGGAGAACAGAGACTTGAGGCCACTCGCCAGAGTGCATGAATGGGTGGTGGTCCCCTGAGCTCTCACCTTTGAAAGTTCTATTCTGTGTCTTGTGTCTCTTTCCTTATCGTCATTTCTAACTTTTTATTTCTACAGTTGATCACACCAGTTCCACAGGTCTTAGCAGACCCTGCCCCAGGGCAGGACCCTGACACCAAGGAGTCATATTATGTCATATTATGTGGTGAAATTTCCTAAGCTCCTTCAAGACTTAGTCTCACTTATCATTTGTTTATTTCTTATGTGGTTTATCAAATAACCCTAATAAATTATATTTCTACAAAATGAGAGATTAATTTTAAATGTTTTCCTGGGTCCCAAATCAATTTGTGGTTAATGGGACTTAAATTAGAGTTAGATTCAGGGAACGTTTTTCAGACATATTAAAAGGCTCAAATACTTGATCAGAACATAATCACAGGTCACTATAAAACCAGTTAGTCATTTCACCAGAGGGACAATCAAAACACTTGAAAAGCAATACTTAATGTTACATTGATATGAAAACCACCTTTTGAAAGCTCACTTTTCCAAAGTGATAAAAACCCAAATAAAAGCTAGATAGAAAATTATCTTGTTGGGATCTAAATTCTTTTTTTTTTTTTTTTTAATTTCAGATACCAAAAACCTAAACAAACAAACAAAAAGAAAACCAATGAAACAATCTTTGCAGTATGCTATTTCTCCTAAGGGAAGCTCATTTAGATAAACTGGACAGCAAAGCTGATGAAAAGGCTGCTTGAATTTAATTAGACACAGGAAGAACATGTCTAAGGTTATGACTGGACACCGAGTTGCAAATGAGGGCCTAGTGTCCTGAATACATGGCTCTCAGTAATAGCATGAAAGAAATTGTGGAACAGTTCATACATGGCAAGGAAACCTAGGAGTACAAGCCAAGGTATAGGGAAGGAAAACATTGCATTTCTGGGCATTTCAGTATAAGACTGTAACAGCAGAATTAGAACAGGATATAAAGTTACAGGACCTGATGACATAGGCAAAGGAGACCATCATCATCTCAGGAATTCTGTGAAAGGCAAAAAGTATGACTGCAAATCCTGTCAAAAGCTGAACTTTTGAGAAATGAGTTTGAAATTTTTCAAAAGCAAACATCTACATCAGGAAATGATATTATGATTTTAAATGAAGAGGATAGCATTTTTAACTCAAAGCTTGCAAAATTAAATAGATCTTAGGAAGAAGATGGCTGTTAAAAAACTGATTTTAGAATTAAAAATTACAATCTCTTGCGATTTTATCAAGAGGAGATTCATACTTCCTGAAAACCTCACTGTTTTAAGTATAGGAGAGCAAAGACTATTCCTGTGTTAGTGGCCCATCAGCACCAAAGTAATTAGAAAAAAAAATCAACAATTTAAAATTTTCAGATGAATATGAGGTTACAGACAATGAGACCACGTTGTTTGCATGTGTTGGGTAAAGTCCAAGTTGTAGTGAAATCCTTCACCCAGCAGGTGTGCTGTGTACCCTTATACTGTGCCCACAACTTCCTTCCCTTCTTCTTTCCCCATATAATTGTGTTCTCTTGTGTGGGCATGTAGTTAATTATTCATCTACTAGTTCCATGGAATATTTGCTTTTGATACTTTACTAAGGAGAATGTTCTTCAGCTCCCTCTAGGTAAATACAAAAGATGTAAAGTCTCCTTCTTTTCTTATGGCTGAATAGTATTTGATGGTATACATAGACCACAGTTTATTAATCCATTCGTGGGTAGATGGGCACTTGGGTTGGTTCCACATTTGGGCAATTGTGAATTGAGCCGTGCAAATGTCTTTAAGCTAAAATTATTTCTTTCCTCTGAGTCGATACCTAATAATGGGATTGTGGGATCAAATGGAAGGTCTACTTCTAGCTCTTTAAGAATTCTCCATACTTCTTTACATAGAGGCCATATTAGTTTGCTTTTCCCACCATCAGAGTAGAAGCGTTCCCTTCTCTCCACATCCACACCAGCATCTGCATCTGCAGCCTTGAAACTTCGTGATGTGGGCCATTCCCGCTGAGGTTAGGTGCTATTTCAAAGCAATTTTGATTTGTGTTTCTCTGATGATTAGGAATGCTGAGCATTTTTCATGTGTTTTTTTAGCCAATTGTCTATCATTAGAAAAGGTTCTGTCCTTGTCTCTTGCCCACTGATAAATGGGATTGTTTGCTCGTTTGCTTGTTGATTATTTTGAATCTCTGTAGAGTCTAGTTATCAGCCCTTTGTCAGATTTGTAGCGTGCAAATACCTTCTCCCATTCTGAAGGATGTCTGTTTGCTTTAATTGTTGTACCCTTAGCTGTTCAGAAGCTTTTGAAGTTGATCTTGTTCCTTTTGTTTATTTGTGGTGTTGCTTCTATTGCCAATGGAGTCTTCTGTTTAAAATCTTTTCCCAGGCCAATACAGTCAAGAATTTTTCTCACACCTTCTAGCGTTTTTTCACTTCTTGTCTTACATTTAGATCTTTCATCCAACATGAGTCAATTTTTGTAAGCCATTGGAGGCATGGGTCCAGTTTCAGTTTTCAACATGTAGCTAACCAGTTCACCCAGCACCATTTATTAAATAGGCATTCTTTTCCCTAGTGTTTGCTTTTGTTTGGATTATTGAAGATGAGACGGCTATACGCAGCTGCTTTCATCTCAAGTTCTCTATTGTATTCCATAGATCTATGTCGCTGTTTTTGTACCAGTATCATGCTGTTTTGAACACTCTAGCCTGGTAGTGTAACCTGAAGTCTGGTAATGTGATGCATTCAGATTGATTTTTATTTCTTAGAATTACTTTGGCTGTTTGGTTTTTTTTTCTCATTCCCATATGAAGTGAAGTTTCAAGTTCTTCAAAATATGACATCAGTGCTTTCATGGGGATTGCCTTCAGTCTGCAGATAGCTTTGGGCAGTATGGACATTTATACAATGCTGCTTCTTCCTAGCCCATGAGCATGGTATGCTCTTCCATTTGTTAATGTCTTCTGCTTCTTCTTTTCAGGGCTTCATAGTTTTCTTTGTATTAATAGAAGTCCTTCATGTCCTTTGTTAGGTATATTCCCAGGTATTTCATTTTCTAGGAAGGCACTGTGAAGCATATTGTATCTTTGATTTTGTTCTCAACTTGATTGTGATTGGCATATATAAAGGCTACTGATTTGTGGACGTTAATTATATATCTCCTGACACATTACTGAATTTCTTGATCACTTCCAGGAACCCATAGTTGAGTCCCTGGGGATTTCTAAATATCCCATAATATCATCAGCATAGAGCAAGAGCTTGACCTCTCTGTTCCCATCTAATACCCTTGATTACCTTCTCCTGCCTGATTTCATTGGCTTGAACTTTTGGCACTATGTTGAATAATAGTGTTGATTGTGGGCATCTTGTCTGGTTACAGTTCTAAGTAAAAATGTGTTCAGAAGGAGTGGACCAAGATGTCAGACTAGAAGGATCTCTTTGCCTGCCTCTCCTAGCACAGCAGGGGGAAAAAGAGAACCCAATCATATAGGGCATGGGGAACCTCCCTGGAGTCATGTTCCAGGAGCCCAGTGAGACAGTAGTGAACCACAGGAGACATAGGGGGAGCTGCAGCTGTGGAGGATGCATTTATTAGGCCTGAAATAGAGTTTTTCAACCCTTCACTCTGATTCTTGTTTTGTCCTTGCAGGTTAGAGTTGTTTCCTAAGGCAGCACATACTTGGCTTGTACCCTTCTATCCAGTCATCCAACCTGTGCCTCTTCAATGAGTTCAAGCCTTTTGTTTTTATTGAGAGAATGGGTAAGCATGGTGAATTTCTATTACTCTTGTTTTGTGGAGGGCCAATACTTAGATTTATGACTTGCTCCATTGTGGAAGCTAGGCTTTGCCTTTTAGTTCTGGGAGTCTTATCTTTGTTGGTGGCCCATTGTGGTGGTGAATGGAGAGAATGGGTCTGAGTAGTAGCTGCAGAGCTGGTCTTGTTATGGCAAATTTCGTCAATGTTTGGCCTCAACAGGGGCCAATCTGGTCACCAAAGAAAAAGGTGGTGGATTGGCTGTGGCACCTGGTGACTAGAGCCAACATTGTTCTCTATTCTGTCAGGTAGCAGGGGGACCTCAGGAAAGGTACTTTGGTTCAGAAAAACTATGTTTTTTGTTCTATGGCTCTCTCTGATGAGGTGTAATATCCTGTGCTTTTTCTGGCCATGGAGAACCCCCGAGTGGGGGAAAGGGTCCCCCTCAGCCTTCTCTTTAGCTCTGGGCTCCTCCGGCTCTGGTCGGCTCTGTAACTCTGTGTATTCTCTTCCCTCTTTCTCATCTACATCCTCTCAGTTTGTGTCAGTGGGGTTGCAGGACGCTTTAATTTCTTCTCCTTGTGATCTACCCCCTGATTTCAACTGTTCCAAAATCACTTCATTCCAGTTGGCCTCCTTCTGGATGGGAATTTCTTATGAAAGCTGCCTCTCGTCAGCTATCTTGCTTTCTTCCTCCAGGCAAAAAAAAAACATTTTCTCTTTTATCCCACCCAGCTCAATCTCATATAAAACTTCATGCCTAAACCCCATGTTTATGAATCTTCCTCAATTTCTTTTGACTTTTTATCACTTCTTGAGGCCTTACTTTTAGTTTTACTTTTAATTTTACATTTTTAAAATTTTGAAATGTTATGTTAGAACAAAAGTTTACCACAAAACATTATTTTTCATGCAAAATTGTTTTTTTAAACAAATTTCTATTGTGGGTAATGGTCTAAATATATTATAGTAGTTTATGAAACTTCAGAGGCCAAGAATGAACTTACATTTCTTCAGAAATTTCATTTAATTTTTATCTTACTGGAAATGACCCTGACATTTCATATTGATTTTTTACTTGAACATAATTTTAAGTTTTAAATTACATAAGAAGTATATTTATGCATGTTTATTGCATTTATAACTACCTACTTATACAATTATACATAGAAGACTTGTGAACATTGTGTTATTAGACAGAGCTAGTCAGTATGTCATGTCTTTTTAAATAAAATTTAACCAATTTTATAGACTGTAAATGTCATGTGTTTACCTAAGCAACACCGTAAAATTAAATGCTTGTGTATTCTGTTGTTAACTCAGAATACACAGCTATTTTTATTGTCAACAATGTCAAATTAATCTTATTTATTAAGGAATTGTATTAAAAAATCAGTTTGTTTTAGGCTAGAGTCATAGCTCTATGACCATAGCTCTATGTTCTATGAACATACTTCAGAGGCAAACATAAACTTGTTGGACCAGTATACCCAGGCAAAAACGTTTATTGACAATTTTCAAGATATTTCTTGATTGGATTAAAGATGGTGGCCAAGTAACGGCTTCCCTGTAACTGGATACAGCGAGTCTGGGGAGACAAGACTCCAGGCATCCCTGGCTGGTGGGATCTGCCTATGATCATCCCTTTGAGGATACAGGGAGCCAGCAAGGGAATTCTGGACCCCAAGAGGAGGACAAAAACAGTGGAAAACTGGCAAGTGGCTGCGTGTGTTCGATCAACCTAATCACGCCAGCAACCATGAGAACAAGCAGCAGTGAGACTACAAACCGGAAAGGCCTTACCAGTGAACTGTTTTGGTGTTCTTGGACTTGGCACTCAGTTGAGCTGACTTGGGGAGAGCTTGAGCAGGAGTGTGGAGAACGTTGGGCATTGTCTGGGACCCCAGAATGAGCCACAGAGCTGGGCACAGTAAGCCATTGTGAAAGAACTGCTCTGGCAAGCTCCACCCTCAGGGTCCCAGAGCAAGGATCAGGCGGGACAAAGTAACCTAGTGACTGAGCAGCCTAAAGGCAGAAAGTGAGCTGCCTCACAGCCTTAATCCTTAGGGGCAGAGTGAGACGGTTTTGGCACACTGGAGCCTTGGGCTGTGGCCCTGGGTAGAGTGCTGTGATGTCACAGATTACAGCAACCTCGAACTCCTGGGCTTGGTGCTGCCCAGACCTTCATAAGAGCTGTGCAGTGACCCCAACCGGTGACCCGCACCCACCGGGCCTCCACATTCCCTGACTAGGAACTGCAGGAGCCACGCAACCCTGCATCCTCCCTCCTGTGTCCTCCCAGCCTCCACACTAGCCCGTCCATCTTTCCAGGGACTCTGGTAGCTGCATGCCCTCTGCAGCCCTCCCTGCCTCTGCACAGAGCCCCTCTCCTGGCGAGAGACTGCTGGAGCCTTGGGCTCTCTGTGCCAAAGTCACTGGGTGCCAGGCACTCCCAGAACCGTGCACACCACCCCCAGCCCTGTTGCTGGATCCAGGTGTGTCACACACCAGAGCTGCTTGCACAACTAGAACTCCCTAGCTACAGCAACCCCAGAGGAACTACACAGGGTCACTCCCTACAAATATCCAGCAACAATAGAGTGATCCTGCTGGGGTCTACTCTTGGAGAGACAACTCCCCAAATCTGAGGACAGCCAGAGGCAATGGTGAAAAAAATCATGAGGGGAAATCAACAGAAAAACTCTGCCAATATGAATAATCAGAGTAGACCAACTCCCCCAAGGATCAATGGGGCAGAAACAACACAAGACCCCATGCACAAACAAATAGCTGAGATGTCAGAAATTGAATTCAGGATCTGGATAGCAAATAAGATCGAATTAGAATTCCAAAAGTTATCTCAAGAATTCA
>CAUYPK010017514.1:0-23847 GCA_963574355.1 Loris lydekkerianus
GTTAAAAATCCTGAATCCTTATACTCCAAAACCCCTGATTATAAGGATTCAGGATTTATAAACATTTATTTACAAGACTTGACTGCCTTAAATGGGGTTTTCACTTAATTAAATGTGGCATTAAATATTGTGGGTTAAATAGTTCAGTGGAATACAGTTCAGTTCAGCTGCCTACCTCTTCAGCTCAGCCGTGACTTGTGGACTGAGCTGAAGCACCATCCCCTCAAGGAGACGGCAGAAGACGACTGGAGACTACGTGCATTTGATTCGGTGCGTGCGCATGGAATCAAATAACCTGTATGACCCGAGTATAAGCCGAGTTCAGGTTTTTCGGCACAAATTTTCAGCACAAAAACTAGGCTTATACTCGAGTATATACGGTATGTATTTTAACTTAAGTATTGAGTACTTGGGACTGCTTGATTTTGCCTTGGGATATTTTGCTTAGGGGAGTATTCTCCAAATCCATCTGAGTTGTAACAAAGATACAAAGTCTCCATCTTTTTTATGGCTGAATAGTATTCCATGGTATATAAATACCACTGTTTATTAATCTGTTCATGTTTTGAAGGCACTTGGGTTGTGTCTATATCTTTGTGTTTTTAAATTGGGCTGCTATAAACATTCTATTGCAAATGTCCTTGTAATAAAATAACTTTTTTTCTTCTGGGTAGATAGCTAGTAATGGGATTGCAGGATCAAATTGTAGGTCTACTTTAGTTCTTTAAGTTCTTTAGTAGTTCTCCATACTACTTTTTCACAAACCAGCAGGAAGAGTAAACAAACCAGAGGGGGAATGGCGGGGAATTGAGAAAATAAATCATGCAAGAGACATAGATTGCATAAAAAATAAAGAGATAGGATCTGATGGTCTGGTGCAGACTGTAGCCAGCACTCAACTGTGAACAGCTTTATTTAAGTAGTACTAAACAAGGTTGCTTATATTAACAATGTTTCAAATCAGCAAGGAAAGCAGGTGGGAATATTTTCATTATACAATGTTGAGGGGGAAGTAATAGTACATGGGAGAAAGATTAACTTTAGGGAGAGAATGTTATATGCTTTTAGGCAAAAGATAGAAAAGTATACAGAAACTACTTGACTTCTGTCAGAGGGAGCAAGGAAAAAGAACTATTATTGTTTTAGGAGGGGAGGAGAAGCAGTTGGAGGCTGTTCCTTGAACGCACCTCCTGGGCTGTTCCTTGAACGCACCTCCTGGGCTGTTCCTTGAACGCACCTCCTGGGCTGTGGCGGTCTTGCCACCTCACAATCCGCACTCTTACACCACCTTCCATAGCACTGTAGTACTTTGCAGTCCTATCAATAATGCATGAGTGTTTCCTTCTCTCTGCACCCACACCAGCATCTGTTGCTTTAGGATCTTGTGATGTGGGCCATTCTCACTGGGGTTAGGTGATACCTCAAAATGCTTTTGATTTGCATTTCTTTGATAATTACAGACAATGAGTATTTTCTCACGAATTTGTTGGCCATTTGTCCTCATAAGAAAAGGTTCCATTTGTGTCTTGTGCCCAGATTTTAATGGGATCATTTGCTCTTTTTCTGTTCATTTGCTTAAGTTCTTTGTAGATGCTGGTTATTAGTCCTTTGTTGGATTCATAGAATGCAAATGTCTTCGCCCATTCTGAACGATGTCTCTTTGCTTTGTTGATCATGCCCTTAGCTGTGCAGAAGCTTTTTAACTTGATCAGGTCCAATTTCTTTATTTTTGTTGTTATTGTGATTGCCTTTAGGGTCTTCTAAATTATTTTTTTCCCCAGGCTAATACCTTTAAGGGTTTTTCTCACACTTTCTTCTAGACTTTTTATAGTTTCGTGTCTTAAGTTTAAATCTTTTATCTATTGTGAGTTAATTTTTGTAAGTGGTGAAAAGTGTGGGTCTAGTTTCAGTTTTCTACTTTTGGCTAATCAGTTTTCCCAGCACCATTTTTTAAATAGGGATTCTTTTTTCCCAGTGTATGCTTTCATTTGCTTTATAGAAGATCAGATGGGGTGATATGAGGCTGTTTTCATCTCTAGGTTCTCTGTTTTGATCTGTAGATCTATATTCTATTTTTATGCCATTGCTAGGCTGTTTTGATCACTGTGGACTTATAGTATAACCTGAAATCTGGTAGCATGATGCCTCCAGTTTTGTTCTTATTTCATAAAATTGTGTTGGCTGTTTTTTTTTTTTTTTTTCTGATTCCATGAGAAATGAAGACCTGTTTTTTCAAGTCTTCAATGTATGACAAATGGAATTTTAATGGCGATTGCATTAAATTTGTAGATTGCTTTGGGTAGTGTAGACATTAACGATGTTGATTCTAAGGCAGCAACTGTGGCTCAAAGGAGTAGAGCGCTGGCCCCATATGCCACAGGTGGCGGGTTCAAATCCAGCCCCGGCCAAAACAACAACAAAAAACAAAAACAAAACAAACAAAAGCAATTTGATTCTTCCCAGTCATGAACACAGTATGTTCTTCCATTTGTTAACATTCTGTGCTGTTTCTTTTTCTTTTTGAGACAGAGTCTCACTTTATCATCCTTGGTAGAGTGCCATGGCATCACACAGCTCACAGCAACCTCCAATTCCTGGGTTTAGGCGATTGTCTTGCCTCAGCCTCCTGAGTAGCTGAGACTATAGGCGCCCATCACAATGCCTGGCTATTTTTTTGTTGCAGTTTGGCCAGGCCAGGTTTGAACCTGCCACCCTTGGTATATGGGGCTGGCCCCCACCTTCTGAGCCACAGGCGCCACCCATCTCTGCTGTTTCTTTTCTCAGTCATTCATAGTTCTCTCTTAGAGATCCTTCACATCCTTTGTTAAGTAAATACCAAAGTATTTCGTTTTCTTTGTAATTGTTATGAAGGGTATTACGTCTTTGATTTTATTCTCAGCTTGCCTGCTGTCTTATTCTCAGCTTGCCTGCTGTCGGCCTCTATCAGGCCTACTGATTTGTGGTCCTTAATTTTATATCCTGAGACATTGCTGTATTTCTTAATCACTTCCAGGAGTCTCATGGTTGAATCTTTGGGATTTTCTAAGTATGATACCAAATTGTCACTGAAGAGTAATAGTTTGATTTCCTGTGTCCTTGTTTGATTATCCTCGATCTCCTTTTCTTGCCTGATTACATTGGCTAGAACTTCCAGCACAATGTTGAATAATAGTCCTTGTCTGATTCCAGTTTTAAGTGGAAATCCTTGTCTGGTTCCAGTTTTACATCCTTGTCTGGTTCCAGTTTTAAGTGGAAATCTTTTCAGTTTTTCTCTATTCAGTATGATGTTTGCTGTGGGTTTGTCATAAATGGCTTCCATCAGTTTAAGAAAAGTGCCATCTATGCTTATTTTCTTATGTTCTTGTCAGAAAAGGATGCTGAATTTTGTCAAATGCTTTTTCTCCATCAATTGAGAGAATCATATGGTATTTGTTTTTGATTTTATTTATGTGGTGGAATTACATTTATGGATTTGTATATATTGAACCAGCTTTGCATCCCTGGGTATTTTTTTAATGTGTAGCTGTATTCTATTTGTTAGGATTTTATTGAGTATTTTTGCATCAATATTTATTAATGGTATTAGTCTGTAGTTTTCTTTTTTTGTTGAGTCTTTTCTTGGATTTTGTATCAAGTATCCTTGATACTTGCTTCATAGGTGGAGTTGGGGAGGGTTCTTTCTTTCTCAGTGTTTTGGAACAGGTTGTGCAGTATAGGTACAAGCTCTTCTTTAAAGAAATTCTGGTCTGAAACCATCTAGTCCAGGGCTTTTCTTTGTTGTTGTTGTTAGACACTTTTTTGCTGGTCTCAATTTTGGTGCTTGATAATTGGTTTGTTCAAGAGTTCTGTTTCTTCCTGGTTGAGTCTAGGGAGGTAGTATGATTCAGGGAATTGGTCAATTTTCTCTGTATCTTTGAATTTCTGGGCTTAAGAGTTTTTTGTAGTATTCAGTGATGATTTTTTTGTAGTATCTGTTGTTATTCCCCCCCTTTTTTGTTTCTGATTTGGGTTATTAGAGACCTCACTTTTCTGTTCCTAGTTAATCTGGCCAAAGAGTTATTGATTTTATTTATTTTTTCAGAGAACCAACTTTTCCCCCCCTTAATATTCTGAATGGTTCTTTTGTTCTCAGTTTCATTTTAGTTTTGATCTAATTTTGGTTATTTATTTTCTTCTACTAGGTTTGGGATTGGATTGTTCCTCTGTTTCCAATTCTTTGAGATGATTCATGTGATTGTTGATTTGCACTCTTTCCGACTTCTGGGTGTGAGCATTTAATGCAATTAGTTCTCCTTTTAGGATTGCTTTTTCAGTATCCCACAAGTTTTGATGGCTTGTGGTTTCGTTGTTTTTTTCTTTGAAAAATTTAATGATTTCCTTTCTTACCATTTCCTTGACCCAGCTATTGTTCAGCTGAAGGTTCTTTAGTCTTCATGACTTCCTTTGGGGATGTGTGTTTCTGTTGGAATTGAGTTTACTTTTATTCCTGTAGTCTGTGAAGATGCAAGGTCTAATTGTTTAGGATTTATTGTATCCGAGGACATGCTAAGTCTTAGAGAAGATCATTGAGCTGATGAAAAGAATATATATTCAGTGGTATTGAGGTATTCTGTTTATATCTGTTAAGCCTTTTTGTTCTGAGTTGTATTTAAGTTCATTATTTCTTTTTCTTTTTCCTTTTTTTTTTGTTGAGACAGAGTTCTACCCTATGCCCTGAGCAGAGTGCAATGGTGTTGTAGCTAACTGTAACCTCAGACTCAGGCTGTGGGCATCCTGCTGCTTCAGCCTCTAAAGCCACTGGGATTACAGATGCTCACTGCAGTGCCCTGCTGGGTTTTTCAATTTTTTTCATGAATTGGTGTCTTATTCTCACTCAGACAAGCCTCAAACTCCTGAGCTCAAGCAATCCTCCTGTCTCAGCTTCCCACAGTGCTGGGATTACAGGTGTGAGCCACCATGCCTGGCAAAGTCCATTATTTCTTTATTTGGTTTCTGCTTGAAACATCTGTCCAGTTCTGTCACCATGCCTTTTTCTGGGCTTGCCAGAAGCTAGGGGTATAGTTTGTTAATTTCCTTGGCCCCCTTAGTGGGTTTCAGGACTGGATGCCAAATTCTGGACACTGATGTCATTTTCAAAGCCCTTGGGGGCAGGAACTCACCATGCCCCTTTCTGGACCTGCTTGAAACTAAATGGCAGTTTTATCTGCCCTTCCCGTATCCTCAGCAGGCCCTAGGGCTGCTGGAATGGTAAGTCTGGCTGGCTGTTGTCCGTCTCAGAAGCCCCAGGTCATGGGGCTTGCCATACCCCTAACAGGACCTGCTTGTAGAGAACCCACCGCCTGCTGCCTCTCAGCTCAGGGCCTGCTGTGCCCTGCTCTCCTTCCCTGTTCTTGTGTTCAGCTCCCTTTGTAACTTGTGGCGGACCATTTGGTTTCAAGTTACCAGGTATGGCATATGGAGGCCCTCTCCACACCCTCAGTGGAGGTTTCTGGTGTGGTTAACCTGGTAGCACAGGCTGCTTTAGCTGCTGTCTGATCCCTGCTGCACCTTTCAGACTGCAGCAGCAGTGTAAAGTCAGGCCTGGCAGCAGTGTAAAGCACAGCGGGGCAGGGCCAATAGAGTGGTGGGGTGCTCCCAGTCTCTGTTGTCCCCCCCACGGACCCAAGGCTTATCGTGTTTCTTCCTGTCACCTGCTTTCTAGAAGTTTGCCTTTCCTTTTTCTTTGTTGAGTGTCTTGCGTTGCTTCTCTGCACTTTCATGTTCCTATTTCTGTGAAGAGGAGAGTGGTTGTAATGGAGGCAGTTGCCTGCACCTTTCCCTAGTTTCCTTGGGAGCAGCAAGTGTGTTGGTCGGCTCTAGTCTACCATTTTCCTCCTGGCCTTTAGTTCTTTCCCTTTAATGACTTTGTCTGGCTTTGAAACCAGGGCAGCAGGAGCTCAGTAATTGTATTTTAGAGCTCCAGAATTTCTAGTTTGTTTTTTCTTCTTCTTCTTCTTTTTTTTTTTTGAGACAGTGTCTCATATGTCACCCTGGGTAGAGTGACATGGCATCACAGCTTACAGCAACCTCCAACTCCTGAGCCCAAGTGATTCTCTTGCCTCTGCTGGGACTACAGATACCCACCACAACGCCCAGCTATTTTTTGGTTGTAGTTGTCATTGTTGTTTGGCGGGCTGGGCTCAGGTGTATGTGGCTGGCGCCTTAGCTGCTTGAGCCATAGGCGCAGAGCCAAAAAAAAAAAATTTGGTTACAAATTCTTAGGAGATTCTCCCTTTAGGTTCCCCACTTCTTGACTTCTATCCATTGGTAAGGTTAAGTGGGGCATGTTTGCTTCCTGGCCCCTTCCTCCAGCGTGGTTGCTTTTGACTCATCCTTATCTCCTGGATGCATCCCTTTGATGGCCCCTTTGTGCAGGTCTGGCTTTAGTCTCTTCTAGTTTTTATACTCCATGTAGCTCAGGATAGCATAAAAAAATTATGTTTTTATTTGCCTGTTAATATTATGGGGCTACAAATATTTTTATTACATGAATTGCTTTTGTACAGTTTAAGTCAAAGTTATATGTGTGCCCATCATCCCCATAGTGTGCATTGTATCCATTAGGTGTGAATTTGCCCCATTCCTCTTGCCTCCTCCCACTTGTTTGGTTTCCAATGAGTTTTACTACTAAATGTGCACAGGGGTTGATTAGTTCCAATTTAATAGTGAGTAGATGTATTGCTTCTTTTTCCATTCTTAGGAAACTTCACGTAGAAGAATAGTCTCAAAACATTCAGGGTATTAAAAAGGGTATTCATGATTTTGTTTTTTGGAGACAAAGTCTTACTTTGTCACCCTTTGTAGGGTGCTATAGTGTCATAGCTCACAGCAACCTCAAACTCTTGGGCTCAAGTGATTCTCTGGTCTCAGCCTAGGACTGCAGGTGCCCACTGCAATGCCCGGCTACTTTTAGAGATGGGTTCTTGCACTTGCTCAGTCTGGTCTTGAACTCCTGAGCTCAAGCAATTCACCCATTTTGGCCTCCCAAAGTGCTAGGATTACAGGCGTGAACCACTGCGCCTAGTCTTAGTTTTCTTTTTTCATGTGTCCTTTCCTGGCATAGGTATCAAGGTGATATTGGCTTCATAGAAAAAGTTGGGTGAGGGATTCCTTCCTTCCTTATGCTATGAAATAATTTCTGCAATATAGGTACCAGTTCTTCTTTGTAGGTCTGGTAAAATTCAACTGTGAAACCATCTGGTCCAGGAATTTTTGTTGAAAGGTTATTTTTATTTTGGTGCTTGATATTGGTCTGTTCAGCAGTTCTATTTCTCCCTGACAAAGCTTAGTTCTATTTCTTCCTTCCTGAGATTGTGTATTTCCAAGAATTTGTCCATTTTCTGAACATTTTCAAGTTTGTTTACATAGTTGTTTTAATATTCAGAGATGATATAAGTATTTTGTATTTCTGTGTTATCAGTGGTAATATTTCCTTGGTCGTTCTTGAGTTTATTACAGTTGTTTACATTTTGTTTCTGCTTAATTTAGTGAGATGCCTGTCGATTTTGTTTATCTTTTCAAAGAACCAACTTTGTGTTTTATTAATCTTCTGAATAATTCTTTTGTTATTGATTTCATTTGGCTTTTCTCTGATCTTCATTATTTCTTTACTTCTGCTGGGTTTGGGATTGGTTTGATCTTCTTTTTTTAGTTCCTTGAGATAACTCATTGGATTGTTGATTTGTGATTTTTCTTTTTTTGATATAGCCTTTTTAAGGCTATAAATTTTCCTCTTAGGCCTGCTTTAGCTTTATCCCAAATATTTGGATAACTTGTATCCTCTTTATCAATAGTTCAAACAATCTTTTGATTTCCATCTTAATTTCCTTCATGACCCAACATATCATTTAATAGTAGGTTGTTTAGTTTCTGTCACTTTGTGTGGAGGTGAGTGTTACTTTTGGAGTTGATTTCTAATTTTGTTTCAGTGTGGTCTGAGAAGATGCATGGTACAATTTAAATATTTATTAAATTTCATTGAGAGATGTTTTTGCCTTGGGATGTGATCAACATTAGAGAATGTGTCATGAGCTACTTAGAAGAATATATTCAGTAATTTAGGGGTAGAATGTTCCATAAATATCTGGTAGGCCCATTTTTGTAGAGTCATGTTTAAGTCTATTGTTTCTTTTCTGCTTAGAGGATGTATCTTGTTCTGTCAGTGGGATGTTGAAGTCCTTAGCTATTATGATATTGTTGACTATCATTTTGTATAGCTCAAGTACAGTTTGCTTTATAAATTTGGGTTGTCCCTGTGTTGGATTGTTCCCTTCACCATTACATAATGAATATCTTTATCGTTCTTTAGTTTTACTGTTTTTTTTGTGTTTTTTTTTTTTTTTTTTCAGTTTTGGCTGGGGCCAGGTTTGAACCTGCCACCTCCAGTATATAGGGCCAGCGCCCTTCTCCTTTGAGCCACAGGTATCACCCTTTACTTTTGTTGATTTGAAGTCTGTGTTACCTGCTGTGAGAGTGGCTGCCTGCTGTGAGAATGGCTCACCAGCTTTCTTTTGGTTTTCATTTGCAAGGAATATTGTTTTCCATCCCTTTACCTTGAGTCTGAATGAGTCCTTGTCCACCAGCCTATAGTTTCTTCAGTGAGGAGTGCAAGCCATCTACGCTTATCAAAAGAATTGATAAGTAGGGTGGGTTTCTGTTCATCCTGCTATATAGAACTTCATTGCTTTGTTTTTCCTCTAGAATTGTTGGGGTGTCTAGGCTTTGACCTTTAGCTTCTGGGTAGTTTCACTGGTGGTTGCCTGCTGTGCTGATTTGTGTGTAATGCAGATCTGAGTACTTCCTGAAGTGCAGGTCTAGTTATGAGAAATTTCATCAATGTTTGATTGTCAAGAAAAGACTTAATTTTTCCATTAATCATGAAATTTAGTTTACCAGGATGCAAAATTCTAGGCTAGCAGTTCTCTTTAAGAGAATTGAAGATGGAAACCCACTTCCTTCTCTTAAGTTTTGCACTGAGAAGCTGCTATTCCCCAATGTGTTTTCCTTGTAGTTCAATTGTTGCTTATATCTAGCTGCTTGTAGAATTTTCTCTTGTCTTTTAACTTTGGCCAGGTTCATTACTGTGTGTCTTAGACGTGTCCTGCTATGCATTTGCTAAGACTCTTCCTGGAGTTCAGTGACTCATCTTATATCCGGTTGTCTAGATCTCTGGAGATACTAAGGAGATTTTCTTCAATGATACCTTCAAATACATTGCCCATGCTTTTAGTGTTCTCTTCTTCTCCCTTAGGGATACCTATAATTCACGTGTTTGTTCATTTTGCATAGTCTCACATGTCTCTAAGTGATTGCTCTGCCTTTGGTTTTCTCTTCTCTTCCTCTGAACGATTGGGTTAGTGCAAGAACCCTGTCTCTAAGCTCTGAGATTGTTCCTTTTTTCTTGGTTTAATCCATTGCTGAAATTTTCTGCTGTGTTTTGAAACTCCTTGATGATGCTTTCATTTCTTTTAAGTTCCATTATGTCTGTCCTAATTTTGTCTAGCTAGACTTTTTTGTTCGTTTCTTGAAACATTTTTTTGGGCTGCTTTTTGCTGGTATTCAACTTTCTTTTCAATCCCATTTATCTTACCATCCCTATTCTGAATTCCATTTCTGCCATTTTAACAAATTTTTTAGAGTTGGAATTCCCTGCTGTAGCTCTATGTTGATCTCTTGAGGGTGGTGATATGTTTCTGATTTTTCATGTTGGGGTTCTTTTGCTGATTTCTTCTCATCTGTGACTTCTTTATTCCACTCAGGGCTTATAGCTTCTGTAGGGCTCAAGTTCCTTGCTAGAAACTCTCCTGCTTGATTCAAGTAAGAGTCGGTCATCAGACAATGCTCTAGTAACATGGTAACAGTGGCAGCAGGCTGCAAGTCTCCTGGGTTCCTGTGGCTGTCCAGCTTTGCTCTTGCCAAGTGTCAAGTGTGCTTGCAGCTTGAGGCTGGGGGGTGGGGTCTCTGGTGGGGCCTTAGACTTTGGGGGCAGACCTTTTGGCTCTGCTGATCTGGTGGAAGCTATAGGAGGAGTGTTGGGGTCCAGGTGCAACGCTAGAGACTTTGGAATGGTGACTCAGGCCTGATGGGTTTTGGAGGCTCAGAGGCAGAGCTTTGACCTTAGGGTTGGGACAGGGAGGAGCTAGATGCAGCAGAGTTTCTGAGCAGAGCCAAAAAGCCAGAAGTAGGAATGCGGGGAAGGTGTGGCTACTCCAACCTGGAGGGTGGGGTGGGAGCCAAGTATGCTGGAGGCAATTTGGCCTGGAAGGCAGATACTGAGGTGGGTAAGCAGCAGGCCATTCTGCAGCTTCAGGGCCATACAGATGCCAAGTCAGGCAGGCTGATGTCAGCACTAGCAACCCCTGGGATTGCAGAGCTCTCCACACCCCTGGGACTGCTGAAGTGAAGCCATAGCCTGCTGTACCTGCCCAAGTCATGTCCTGTGCTCAGATTCCCTTGCACACTGCAGGGGAAGCACTCAGTCTCAGGTACTGATGTAGGCTTTGCGTGATGTTTCTGAGAACTCAGGACAGCTTGGCTGCTGTCCAGTTCCCACTATGCCTGCTGTCTGTACCATGGCTTTGCACAGAAACATGGATCTGTATGTTGACCAGTCCTTTACAGTCCCTTGAGTGTTCAGCTTACAGGGACTCTACTGTATTTAGAAGTACACTATACTATCTAATATAGTAACCACATTTAAAGTAACCACATGTAACTATTTAAAGTAAAATTAAACTTGAACAAAGTTAAAAATTTAGTTTCTCAGTCACCCCAGCCATATTTCAAGTAGTCAGTAGCCACGCATGGCTTGTGCCACATTAGACCACACTGACACAGAACATTTTCATCATCACAGAAAGTTGTATTGGCAGCACTGGTCTAGAATGTAATTGTCAAACAGTGGTGACTTTGCCTCACAGGGATCAATTGGCAATGTCTGGAGACATTTTTGGTTTTATAGCTAGGAATACAGGGTGTTCTAGTAGGTATAAGCCAGGGATGCTAGTAAACATTCTGTAGTGCAGAGATCCCTGCCCCAAAGGGTCATCTGGCCTCATGTGTCAGTGGTCCTGGCAGTAGGAAGCATTGCTGTAGAGTGCATTTGTTTATGAGCTTTGAGATGGGGAGCTTGTGTTTTTTGCTTCTGACTAACCAATTGACCAAACACCCTTAAAGTCACTACCTTAAGCTGGCAATGTTTCTCTCTCAGATGGTAGAGAAGATCCTACTGCCTGTTTATTAAGATATGATATTTAAAAATTCACTTTGATTGTTTTATAGATTCTTAGACTCTGTGTGTAAAGACAGCCTGTCTTTCCAGTTCATCATGGCGTCAACCTCAAGGTAGGAGTGCTGTTTGATAAAATGCTTCATGGATGTGTTTATTTCCCTATGTTTTAGTATGGTATTTAATAAATTGCAAGAGATATGACAAAGTTAGCCCTTAGTCCTGTTGGCCTTTGTAAAAGGTTGGTGTTCAGGAAGCATCATGGAGGAAGGGAGAGAAGAAAGATGATAGAAGAACAGAGAAAGACTGGGGCAGACGGGGGACTGTGTGTAGTATGGGTATGGTCATGTAGCACCAGTGTCCACACTTAACATAAAAACATGACTTCACTTTCTTCGTCTTTCAAGAATGGAACACCAGACAGTTGCCTGTGGGGTACCAGAATCTTTGTAGGCCTTCCCATTCCAGGATTCAGCAAGCCATGTGCAGGCCAAGGTCTGCCCCTGCAAAAAGGGTGAGACTGGGGCAGGGAGGCCTGAAGATAGCTGCTGTCCCCAGAGCTGCCATAGAGAACCCAGCTCTATCCAAGGCTCACAGACCAACTTTAGGTCTCCTTTTTTTCCAAGCTGGCCTCTCTTGGTGTCCTGGGCAGATTTCAGATGGGCGACCTTATTTCCTAGAGGTTAGTGTGAGGGCTGGGGGAGTCATTAAACCAGGAAGTGAGGTTGGGGTGAGTCTTTAATGCAACCTAAACTCCACAGTCCATGAGCAAGCCTGCCCTGAAGTAGTCTCTGTAGTAAATTCTGACTTTCTTTTGGGTGGAGGGTCTTCACAATGAGTTTGGGGCCTGGAGAGGGCACAGGACAGTGAATGAGCATCTGTGCCTGACCTTCATTCCCATAGCCAGAGTGATATGTTTACAGCCTAGATCTGACTCTGCACTGCACTGATCTTTCATCCCTAGGGTTTTCTGTGACAGCTGAGTACCACTGGATGTTCTGGATAGGCCTCTGAAGTCCTGTGAGGTTCTGCTTCCCTCCACCTCCCCTCAGCTCTACTTATCCTCACTGTACCTTCAGCCTCACTGACTGCCTTGTCATTCTGCAAGTATCGAGTCCCTTCTGCTTCAGAGCCTTGCACCTGCATTCTGTCTTTCTGGGACATCCTGTCCCCATCTGTCTGCATGGCTCACTGCCTGACCTCATTCAGACCTCTGCTGGTCTTCCTCAACCTTCCTTCACTATCCCTGTCCAAAGTAGCACCTGAGCTGTACCCCTTTGTTATATTCTCAGTCCCTTATCAACCTGGCACTCATTGTTACCTGGCACTATCCTGCATAGCTACTTGTTTGTTGACCTTTCATCTGTGTTCTCAAATTAGGACTAAAGTGTTCTGAAGGTTGAGAGTGAAGTTTGCCACTGCCAGCCCCTGGGCAGAACCTGTTCACTATTGGCATTCATTAAATACAAGCACAGACAGTCCCTGACTTTCCATGGCTTCACTTACATTGGTGTGAAAGTGACACACAGTCAGTAGAAATTGTACTTTGAGCACCCACACAACCATTCTGTTTTTTAGTATGGTATTTAATAAATTGCATGAGATAGTCAATGTTTTATTATAAAATAGGTTTTGTTTTAGATGATTTTGTACAATTGTATGCTAATATAAGTGCTCTGAGCACGTTTGAGGCAGGCTAGGCTAAGCTGTGATGTTGGGTAGGTCAGGTATATTAAGTGCATTTTTGACTTAAGATATTTTCAACTTACAGTAGGTTTGTTGAATTGTGACCCATTGTAGGTGAAGGAATATCTGTACCTCTTGCCATCTATTTATTTTCTGTTTCCACCAGCTGAGAGTCAGGATGGTAGAAATTCCCACATTTTTCACATCCTTGGCCCCTGACTTACAGCTTGCACACAGTACAATGTCTGCAAGGGAGCCACCCAAAAGTCCTCACCTGCTCAGGTCTTGAATTTGGGTAGTGAGGTTTCAAGTAGGAAGAGTTTGAGAATTTGGGAAGTGAGAGAAATTTCTGTTTGACATATAGATAAGAGAAAAGGATGAGATAAGTATTATAATAATGCAGAGCTGAGTCTGAGTGCATGGCAGTGGGTGTCACTTCAGCTGACCAGGGCTTCTCCCTGGCAGTTACTATTAATCTGGGGTGAAGACAGCAGCAACTGTATTCATCACTAGGAGGGATCCTCCATTTAGAACAAGGTATTTAGGAAGGAAAAGATGCTTCCCATCGTTAAATACTCCACAGTTAAAAGTGTAACCTGTGTTTATCTGAAAAATTCACTTACTCAGTGCTGTGCCTAGTGGTGTCAGGTAAGTGAGGCCATTCAGAGGTGCTTCCCCCTCTTTCTTGCTGAAATGTTGGCTCTCTGGCTTGGCCTCTTCCTGACTGTTGCTGTTGTTGCAGAGATGTCCCTGCCAGAAGAGTTGCCCATTCAAAGGTGAAGTCTGCAAAGCTGCTCGAGGTTCTGAGTGCTCTGGAGGAGGAAGAGTCTCACCATGGCAGGGAAGAGATTTTCATTGCACCACCTGACAATGCTACAGGGGAATTCACTGACGAGGACTCAGGAGATGAAGATGGCCGGCAAGGTACCCACCTGCCTGGCAGTGTGCTGCATGCTGCAGTCCTGACTGAGGACTCTGGCACAGGAGAGGATAATGATGACTTAGAGCTGCAGCCTGCCAAGAAGAGGCAGAAGGTGGCAGTCAAGCCTCAGCGTGTTTGGACCAAAAGAGATATTCGACCGGATTTTGGTAGCTGGACAGCATCAGATCCTCATATTGAGGATCTCAAAAGCCAGGAGCTGAGTCCGGTGGGCCTCTTTGAGTTGTTCTTCGATGAAGGAACAATTAATTTCATTGTTAATGAAACCAATCGTTATGCTTGGCAGAAAAATGTCAATTTGAGTCTCACGGCCCAGGAATTGAAATGTGTTCTGGGCATTTTGATTTTAAGTGGGTATATCTCCTATCCAAGGAGAAGGATGTTTTGGGAAACCTCTCCTGACTCACATCATCATCTTGTGGCCGATGCTATTAGAAGGGACAGATTTGAATTGATCTTCTCATACCTTCATTTTGCAGATAACAATGAACTTGATGAAAGTGACAGGTTTGCCAAGGTCAGGCCCCTCATTGTCCGAATGAATGGCAACTTCCAGAAGCATGCACCCTTGGAGGAGTTCTACAGCTTCGGGGAGTCCACATGTGAGTATTTTGGGCACCGGGGGTCTGAGCAGCTGCGAGCGGGAAGACCCGTGCGGCTTGGCTACCGGATCTGGTGTGGTACAACCAGCAGGGGCTACCTGGTGTGGTTTGAGCCCTCGCAGGGCACGCTGCTCACTCAGCCGGACTGGAGCCTGGATCTGGGAGGCAGCATGGTGATAAAATTTGTGGATGCCCTTCAGGAGCGTGGTTTTCTGCCATATCACATATTTTTTGACAAGGTTTTTACCAGCGTCAAACTGATGTCCATTCTGAGGAGAAAGGGGGTGAAGGCAACAGGTACTGTTCGTGGGCGTAGGACTGAGCAATGTCCCCTCAAAGATGCCAAGGAACTGAAGAAAATGAAGAGGGGTTCGTTTGATTATAAAGTTGATGAGAGTGAGGAGATCATTGTGTGCCGCTGGCATGATAGCAGCGTGGTCACCATCTGCTCTAACGCTGTGGGCATAGAGCCTGTGAGGCTGACCAACCGTCAGTCGGGGACAGCGAAGGCACGGACCCAGGTTCACCAGCCATCTCTGGTGAAGCTGTATCAGGAGAAGGTGGGGGGCATTGGCCGGATGGACCAAAATATTGCCAAGTACCAGGTGAAGATCCGAGGCATGAAGTGGTACTCAAGCTTCATTGGCTATGTCATTGATGCAGCCCTGAACAATGCGTGGCAGCTGCACAGAGTATGCTGCCGAGATGCCCCATTGGATCTGCTTGCCTTCCGGAGGTACGTTGCCTGTGTGTATCTAGAGAGCAACGCGGACGTGTCCACACAAGGCAGGAGGAGCAGGCGGCTGGAAACGGAGACCCGCTTTGACATGGTCGGGCACTGGATTGTCCACCAGGACAGGCGGACCCGCTGTGCCCTGTGTCACTCACAGACCAGCACCCGCTGTGAAAAGTGCCAGAAGGGTGTCCATGCCAAGTGCTTCCGGGAGTACCACACCCGCTAATGCTGGGAGGTGTATCATCTTCATAATGAGATGTTTTAGCTAAGTACAGATAGCAGTTCAAGTACTTTTGTTTTATTTGTGTTGGAAAAAAGACCTGAATTCCTGGTGACTTGGTTTTATTTTTTCTCCCTACTTGCATTGCAGTTATCTGTTTTACTGTTTCTCTTATGCCTATATGTATTATAAATTAATATTTATACTAGTAATCTTAAATATTTGCAAATCTCTATGTTATACTTTTATTTAAACTTATGGACCCTTTTCCATTCAAATAAAAACCTTTCTTTGGGATATATTTGAATCTTAGAATAATCAAAGAAAAACTTGCATGAACAATAAAAAGGTGCTACCATTCTATGTTGTGGTTTATAATCTGAGATACAGGCAATGGTGTATAAATATTTTATCAATGTGATGGATTTCTTAATTATATTAATACATGTTAGTCCAAGGCTATTGGACTGTCCAAGGATAATCTGTCTTGTATTTTTTCAGAGAGCAAAAATGGTAGAGTTCATATTTTCTTGATAAAAATATTTTCCCAATAAATATCAATGTGGAATCCATTTTTATAAATAGCATGAGGTAAGGATCTATTCTCCCAGTGGATGGTCAGCATAATTTATTAAAAAGTATATGTATTTCCCCACTGATTTAAATTCCACCTTTATAAATTCCTAAACTTAGGAGGAATGTATTGAAACAAGGAAACATTTTTGTGTTGGAAAAATCTAGTAGAATGTATTCCAGAAGAATGAAAGAAATCACATAAAAAATGGGTGTATCAGAAATCTAAGACACTATGTTGAATATCTTCTCTTTGGGAAAGAACATTTCTATAACAGCAGAAAAAGGGAACATATCAATTAGTTTAACTGTATAAATCTGTAAAATTTACATTCATCATCAAAAATTAAGTGCAAAAGTCTTGGGAAAATACATTGCAAATTATTACATTTGTAATAATATCCTCAGTGAATAAAGATTTCACAAACACATGACCAGAGAAAAACATGCAGTGTTTTATAAAACAACAAATGATGGAAGATGAAAAGTGAACAGTAAAGATATGTAAGAGACTCTGGTGGCGATAAAATGCAAAGAAGAGCAATTAAATGCCCTTTTTGTCAAATGTATTTGCTGTTCGCAGGTGATTGCTGGTGGTGGGAGCACAGAAAGGAGGTGGCTCATGCAGCACCTGAGGCGTGTAGGCCTGAGTCAGCTTGCTGCCTCTGGGTGTGATTTGGTATGTTCTGTCCAAAACCTTTAAACTTATTTATAGAGAATAAAGCAAACATTCAGTCTAAAATGCTATGAATAAAAGGGAGATTTTTTTTTTTTTTTTTTTTGAGACAAAGTCTATGTCATCCTTGGTAGAGTGCTGTGGCGTCACAGCTCTGAGCAATCTCCAACTCTTGGGCATAAATGATTCTCCTGCCTCAGCCTTCTGAATAGGGGACTACAGGCACCTGCCACACCTGGCCATTTTTTGGTTGCAGTCGTCATTGTTGTTTAGCAGTCCAGGGCCGGGCTCGTACCCGCCAGCCTCGGTATATGTGGCTGGGTCCATACTTTCTGAGCTATGGATGAGCCAAGGAACAGATTCTTCTTAAGATAGAATCCCACTTAATAAATGTAGAAGGGAGGATGAAATAAGACACTGCTATTTGACAAACAGCATGGTGTAATTTTGCAGGCAAGAACTACCAGTGGATGGTACACTTACTGGGCCAAACATCTCACAAGTTATCCATCAGTTACTAATGAAAACTAACTCCTCAGTGTAGAAATCAGGCAGACACTGCCTCTACCAAGCCCTCCAAATTAATTCCATCTGTAACAAAACACAGACCCTGACCCCCCATGAAAGATGATGAGAGGGTGGAACTGTTCAAGATTGGATGAGACCAAGGAATTAGGGAAAAAAATGTGTGATACTGGCCTCAGATCTACAACAAAGATTTCAAGAAAAAGGACAACAGTGGGACAACTGATGAAATTTGAATAAGGTCTATAGGATAGTTAATATCTTACAAATATTAAGTTCCTGACTTGGATAATTGTGTTGTGATTATGCAAGATGTTCACGCCTGGGGCAGATGTGTAAAGGTAACTACTGTTGTAACCTTTTCGTATTTTTGAAATAATTTCAGAATGAACATTAGACAAATGTTCACACATTTGATGCACATTTTCTGTCTTTAGAAATCTAGGCTGGACACTTTCAGATAGTAGTTGTAACAAGAAGTTTGTTGTTGAGCAAATTATTTTCAATTTTATTCTGAATCGTGGTAATCATGAATATTAGCAGATACTTGGCCAGGTATTTTTACCTTAATGATGGTGTTATAATGCGAGAAAAGACTACATGACCCATATCAAAGTGTCTGAATGGAGTCTTTATTTAGCCAGCCAGTGGCTGTCTCTGCAAGTCTCAGAGAGATCAAGGGAGAGCAGTCTCGACCAGGTTTGAAGTAGAGTTTTTATAGGGTTAATTGATGCCCCTGGATTTCACAACTGGCACATACAGAAGCAGGTTTATGGTGCTTGCAGTTACTTGGTTGAACAAAATAATATCTAGATGCAAAAACATTTTTAACATCAATGGAGTCAGCATGACCTTATCCTGCCTGTGTATGTTCTGTGGAGTCAGCAAGGACTTATCCTGTGTGTTCACAAGGCCTTGTTCTCCCCTTCTTTGTTTCTTTATGGGAAGGGGAAGATGGCGGGAGAACTCAGGAGCCTCATGCAGGTATCATGCCCCTTCTCCCACCTAAGCACCACCTCATCTCCTACTCCTGTTATCTTGGGAAATCAAATCTTTGTTTCTTTCTCGTCCTGACATAGGTGTTGATAATGTGTTCTTAGGACCATGAGTTTTACTGCCTTCACTCGTTTTTTGGATGTATGAAATGAGGACATTAATAATACATGGCCCTATTGTCAATCCTAAGAGGAGTAGGACGAGGGGACCTGCAAGGGTGGACTGGAGAACAGTCAGCTAGGGGGACTAATTGAATAGGTTTTCAAATCAATTTGCCAACTGACTTCTAGTCTCTTCTCTGTCTTGAATCTTCTTTCTTACTAAGGCCAAGTTATTCCTGATGACACCAGAATTGTTAGTATAGAAGTAGCATGTCTCCTCCAATGCTACACATAATCTGCTTTGTTTCAGGAATAGCAGGTTCTATGTGGTTCTGTAGCACTACCTCTGCTAAGGAATTGAAGGAGGTCTCTGGTTGGGATACTGAACTCTAATTCTTTTAGATATAAGTTAATTTAATTGCTTATAACTTTCAAATTTTCTTCTTTTATGAGAGTAGATGTGCCAACCACTGCTGACCCAGCTATGCCTGTCCTTACCAGAACCAGGACTAGAATGGGTGCTCTTTTTGTCCTAGAGGGTAAGTTATTTGAATCTAGGCCCAGATGTTTGCTGCTTCCCTCTCCTGAGTAATAAAATACTTGAGGATTAATATTAACGAGAACACACAAATCTGGGACCTTTGTTAAGGTTACTGGGTTTATACATGGGGTTATTCCAGTTGTGCAAGCAAACCAAGTTCTATCTGGGGCTTTTAGGACATATTCGCCCTCCGGGTCGGAAAGAATCATGGTCCCGGAACAAGACTGTTTATAGGGGCAGTCCTGCAGTTGGAAATCTGGGTACCGAATGCAAAATCCTGTTTCTTGGAGGTCACCAAGAGTGAACCTAGGTTCATGACCCTATTTGCACAGAACTTGTGCATGGATGTTATTCTGAACTTGGGTCTTTTCCATAAGTGCGGTTGGCTTCTATACTTATATAACAAGGGGTGCAGGATCTAGGCACAGTCAACAATTCCTGGTAGTGTTGGGGTTGGTTCTGTTTATAGACTGGAATACTACATCCAGCATATCAAAAATAGGCCTATGGGGAAGTCGTAGGGGCTTTTCTTGGGCCGTGATAGCTGGGATGTTAGGGGGTTTTGTTGGGGATTGGGTCGGGGATCTGGGGGCAAGGGTAAATGTTGCTGGAGGCTGCACCAGCTGGAGTTCAGGGTACAGGACCTGGTTGGTCCTAATGGGGTTTTGTTCCCTGCTGGGTACAAACCTCTGTATGGTGAATAAAATTCCCGGGACTGGTCCTGCAACCCATAACCTGAATCCCCATGTACATCCTACTGTCCATCCCTGTCCTTTCTGTTTTTATTTGAAAACTGTTATTGTTACTGGGTTGCAAATACCTGGCCTATTACATGTCCCTTGTCCCTGGGTGAGAGATAAGTGGGGATCATTATTTTTCCAGGGGGCCATGGTTTCACATCCCCACTCAGCACAATGATAACCTGCCTCTTTGTTACAATTTCCTTTTCCTATGCTACAGTAAGCGTAATGTTGCTGTTTTTGTAGTTCTTTCTCACATCTAAGGGTGCTGCACCTAAACACCCTCCCTGGCCTCCCTGGACCTCAACAGTGGTCCTCTGTGTGACAGATCGTAGGTAACTCATATGGGGAAGAGGTGAACAGGTCATATAAGTTAAAAGGAAAAACTGTCTGGCTGGTAGAGTGGACCCTGTACACTAATCCTTCATCTATTGTGCAGGTCAGCTCCCAGGTATAATTTATAGGGGTGCGGGGATTTGCCATACACTGTTTCTTCCAACTTGTAAGGAATATTAATATTAGTTCTGAATACATCTTAGTTTAATGGGTCCTCAGTTTGTTGAGTCCGCAATCTCTTTCCTGGGTCTGGGTATGTCTTTTTGACCTGGGACTGGTGGGTCCAGTAGTGCTGTTCTGCAACTTTCTCAGCAGTGGGAGTGATGAGAATTGTCGGCAGAGGTCTGTCTCACCCAGCATCCAGAGTCCCAGGCTGATGTTTCTTTTCTTTATCTAGACCAGGTCTCCAGGCTGCAGATGGCTCCACTCTCCCGAGGGAGAAGTCTCATTACTGTCTTTTTTTTTTTTTTTTTTTTTTTTTTAAGAGAGACAGAGTCTCATTTTATTGCCCTCAGTAGAGTGCTGTGACATTACCGCTCACAGCAACTTCCAACTCCTGGGCTTAAGTGATTCTCTTGCCTCAGCTTCCTGAGTAGCTGGAACTACAGGCGCCTGCCAGAACGCCCAGCTATTATTCCTTGTTGTTGTTGTAGTTTGGCTGGGGCCAGATTTAAACCTGCCCCCTTGCTATATGGGGCCGGTGCCTTACCCACTGAGCCACAGGTGCCGCCCCCCTTACTGTCTTGATGGACTGCTTTCACTACTTGCACTCTCTGGGAGGAAATCTGCAATGCCTATGATGACTTGAGGAGAGAATGTGTGTTAAGTTCTGCTAACTTCTCATCCCCCAAGTGGGGGATCAGCGGCAGGGGTCTCCCGAACATTATTTCATAGGGGGTAAGTTCTTTTACATAGCGGTTACATCAGACACGGCATCAATTTCTTTACTACTACTTGTGTTGTTTCTGTCCTAGTGGGGTCAGAATCTATCCAGAGAAAGTGTCAATAAATACCAAAAGATATTCGTACCCATATTGAGAGTGACTTATCTCAGTGAAGTCCACTTCCCACTGGTCCCCAGGGAACTCACCATGCAGCCATATTCCAACAGGTATCTTGGGGCTAGTGGCAGCACTCATCTGGGTACATACCTGGCAACAGGCAGCAATCTGTTTTGCTCTTTCCTGCAGGTGAGGGATGTAATAATTTTTTTGAGAAAGTTCAATTTTGTGTCACCGAGATGTGAACTGTGATGAACCTGCTGTAAGAGCTCTCTTTCTAGCTGGTCAGGGACCAGGATATGGTGATTGGGCAGAATCTGCCACCCATTAGGATTTTTCCTAGCTTGGAGTCTTTGTCCTTTGACGTGTAAGCCGGAGACACAGGTGAAGTCCGGCAGGGCAGGGCAGGAAAATTCTAGAGGGGCTCCACAGGTTTTTGAGCCACCTCTCAAGCCACGTGGTCAGCATAAGTATTTCCTGTCATGGTGGGAGAGTCCTCAGTCTGGTGACCATGGCAGTGGATGACCACCACTTTGGCTGGCAACCAGATGGCCTCGAGGAGGGTTAATATTTCCTCCTGGTTCTTGATTTCTTTGCCCCATGAAGTGAGGAAGCCCCTCTCCTTATAGAGGGCCCCATGAGCATGCGTAGTAGCAAAGGCATACCTGCTCTCAGTGAAGACTTTAACAGTCTTTTCTTTCCCCCACTGTAAGGCCAAGGTTACTACAATTAACTTGGCCTTCCGGGCTGAAGTTCCATGCCCCAAGGTCTAGGTCCAGACAACTTGGTCCCGAGTTACTACAGCTGCCCCTGCATACCTCACTCCTTGGAGGATGTAGCTGCTTCCATCAATGTAGAGGTCTGTAGCCTCTGGGCCTGCCCATGGTTCATCACGAGCATCAGTCCTAAGGCTCTGTAGGCTTCCAAAATGTCATGGCAATAGTGCAGAGGCTCCTCCAGGTTGTCCCCTGGGAGGAGGGTAGCCAGGTTGAGGGTGAATTTTTTCAGGAACTGTACTCAGGGTAGGTCTAGTAAGAGAGCTTGGTTATTCTTGAGTTATTCTGGCATTTGATAGTCATTTGTTAGTGGGGCTTCTGAGCAGAGCCTCCACCGAATGGGGAGTAATAATTTGGAGTTCTTGTCCCAGAGTTAATTTTGAGGCTTCTTGCACTAGGAGTGCTGTAGTGACCACTGCCTTGAAGCAGTTTGGCCATCTGGCCACTACTGGGTCTAAACTTTTGGAAAGATAGGCTACAGGCCGCTTCCAAGGGCCTAATGCTTGAGTTAAAACTCCCTTTGCAATGCCCCAAGTCTCTACCACATGCAATTGAAAAGGTTGTTGGAGGTTTGGGAGAGCTAGGGCTGGAGTGCTCACTAGAGTTTGTTTCAAGGTCTGGAAAGCCTTTGTTTCGGTCTCTGTTCAGCCTAACTCATCCCCTATGTCCCTGGTGGCTACATACAGGGGCTTAGCAATATCTGCAAACCCAGGAATCCATAACCTGCAGTACCCCACCTTTCCTAAAAGCTCCCAGACCTGCCGCTTTGTCTTTGGTTGGGGAATCTGAAGTATTGCTCAGATCCAGGCTTGGGACAGGGCCCACTACTCTTCTCTCAGCTTATAACCCAGATAGGTAGACATTTGAGTGCACAATTGTGTCTTTTTGGCTGAAACTCGATAGTCCAGTGTTTGTGAAGTTAGCAGTAAATCGTGGGTGGAGGCCTAACAAGCCTGCAAGTCTCTTGCTGCCAGTAGGAGGTCATGTACATACTGGAGGAGCACAATCTCTGGGTGCTGGCCTCTGTAGACACAGAGGTCCTGGCTTAAGGCCTTGTCAAACAGAGTGGGAGAATTCTTAAAATCCTGGAGGAGCCTGGTCCAAGTTAACTACCCAGTGAAATTCCCTTCTGGGTCAGTTCATTCAAAAGCAAAAATGGGTTGACTCACCACAGTCAGGTGAAGAGAGAAGAAGGCATCCTTCAAGTCCAACTCTGTATAGTATTGATGTGTCTGGGTGGGGGTGAGCAAACTCAGAAGAATATATGGGTTAGACACAGGGGGGTGGATGGTCTCCACATGTTTGTTCACCTCCTGTAGGTCTGAACTGGCCTGAAATCATTAGTTCCTGGCTTCTGGACAGGCATAAGGGGGCAGTTCCAAGAAGATTGGCCTGGAACCAGGATTCTAGTCTTTCGAAGCTGTTTGATGTATCGCAGGCATAATCCCATCATTTCCCCTCCCTCTACCCCTCTCCCCCCTCCCTCCCCACCCTTTCCCACTTCTCCCTATTCTTAGGTTGTAACTGGGTAATATCTTTCATGTGAAGGTCCTAAATTAGTTTCATAGTAGGGGTGAGTACATGGGGTACTTTTTCTTCCATTCTTGAGACACTTTACTAAGAAAAATATGTTCCAGCTCCATCCATGTAAACATAAAAGAGGTAAAGTCTTCATCTTTCTTTAAGGCTGCATAGTATTCCATGGTATACATATACCACAATTTATTAATCCATTCGTGGATCGATGGGCATTTGGGCTTTTTCCATGACTTAGAAATTGTGAATAGGGCTGCAAGAAACATTCTGGTACAAATATCTTTATTATGATTTGTTTTTTGGTCTTCTGGGTACATGCCCTGTAGTGAAATTACAGGATTGAATGGCAGGTCTATTTTTGGATCTCTAAGTGTTCTCCATATATCTTTCCAAAAGGAATGTATTCATTTGCATTCCCACCAGCAGTGCAATAGTGTTCCCTTTTCTCCACATCCACGCCAACATCTCTGGTCTTGTGATTTTGTGATATAGGCTAGTCTCACTGGAGTTAGATGATATCTCAAAGTAGTTTTGATTTGCATTTCTCTGATGATTAAAGATGATGAGCATTTTTTCATATGTCTGAAGGCTGTGCA
>CAUYPK010017516.1:0-17916 GCA_963574355.1 Loris lydekkerianus
TTAGTGATATTGGTCTATAATTTTCTTTTCTTGTTGGGTCTTTTCCTGGCTTGGGGATCAGGGTGATGTTTGCTTCATAGAATGTGTTGGGTAGTCTTCCTTCTTTTTCTACCTTTTGGAACAGGTTGAATAATATAGGTAGTAATTCCTCTTTAAAGGCTTGGTAGAATTCTGACGTGAACCATCTGGTGCCGGGCTTTTCTTTCTAGGGAGGTTTTTTATAGTTGGTGCTATTTCCGAACTTGATATGGGGCTGTTCAGCATTTCTACTTGATTCTGGCTAAGTCTTGGAAGGTGACGTGCTTCCAAGTATCGGTCAATTTCCTTCAGATTTTCATATTTCTAGGAATAAAGTTTCTTGTAATATTCATTAAGAATTTTTTGGATTTCTGAGAAGTCTGTTGTTATTTCGTCTTTGTCATTTCTGATTGATGAGATTAGAGATTTTACTCTTTTTTTCAGATTAGGTTAGCCAAAGATTTATCTATTTCATTTACCTTTTCTAACAGCCAGCTTTTTGATTTATTGATCTGTTGTATTATTCTTTTGTTTTCAATTTCATTTAATTCTGCACTAATTTTGGTTATTTCTTTTCTTCTACTGGGTTTGGGGTTGGAATGTTCTTCGTTTTCCAGTAGCTTGAGATGTCCCATTAAGTTGTTAACTTCCTCTCTTTCCGTTATTTTGAGGAAGGCTTGCAGTGCTATAAATTTCCCTCTTAGAAGTGCCTTTGTGGTGTCCCAGAGGTTCTGATAGTTTGTGTCTTCATTGTCATTTTGTTCCAAAAAATTGGCAAATGTTTTCTTAATCTCGTCTCTGATCCAGCTATCATTCAGCATAAGGTTATTTAACTTCCATGTTTTTGTATGAGCATGCAGATTACTGTTGTTACTCAGCTCGTGTTTTATTCCATGGTGGTCCGAGAATATGCAAGGAATAATTTCTATTCCTTTAAATTTACTGAGGTTAGACTTGTGACCTAAGATGTGGTCAATTTGGAGTAAGTTCTGTGAGCTGATGAGAAGTATGTGTATTCAGTTTTGTTGGGATGAAATGTGCCATAGATGTCTGCTAAATCTAAATATTGGACGGTTAGGTTTAAATCTAAAATTTCTTTGCTCAGCTTCTTTCTGGAGGATCAATCCAACACTGCCAAAGGAGTGTTGAAATCTCCGACTATTCTCGAGGTGGAGGAAATCAAGTTGTTCATGTCAGTTAGAGTTTCTCTTATAAATTGAGGTGCATTCTGGTTGAGTGCATAGATATTAATAATTGAAATCTCATCATATTGAGTATTACCCTTAACAAATATGAAGTGATCATTCTTGTCCTTCCTTACTTTTGTTGGTTTAAAGCCTAATGTATCTGCAAATAAAATTGCTACACCTGCTTTTTTCTGATTACCAGTTGCCTGAAATATGGATGACAATCCTTTCACCCTGAGTCTGTATTTGTCTTTTAAGTTAAGATGTGACTCTTGAATGCAACAAATATCTGGCCTGAGTTTTTGTATCCAGTCAGCTAACCTATGCCTCTTTAGAGGACAGTTCAAGCCATTCACAATAATGGAGAATATTCATAAGTATGGTCGAGTTTTGGGTATCAAGGTTTTCAAAAGTCCAGTGGACATTTTTAACCTTTTTCCCAGTGTGGAAGTTGGAGTTTGATCCAAAGTTTCTGAATGAGTTTACTTTTGTGGTATTGGATTGAGTTGGTCATTCTGGAGGGTAAGTCTGACAATATTCTGAAGAGCTGGCTTACTTATGGCAATTTTTTTCAACATATGTATGTCATTAAAGAATTTAATTTCTCCATCATAGATAAAACTCAGTTTAGCTGGGTACAAGATCCTAGGTTGAAAGTTATTTTGCTTTAGGAGATTAAAAGTCAATGACCACCCTCTTCTGTCTTGAAATGTTTCAGCAGAGAGATCTGCAGTCATTCTAATATTCTTGCCTTTGTACGTAATGGTTTTCTTTCACCTGGCTGCTTTGAGAATCTTCTCCTTCATATTAACTTTCGTGAAGCTAATTATGATATGCCTGGGGGATGACTTATTGGGGTTGAATCGTGCTGAGGTTCTGAAGCTGTGTGTTATCTGCATTTCTGAATCTCTAGGTATGCCTGGAAAATTTTCTTTCATAATTTCATGCAGAAGGGCCTCTGTGCCCATCGAGGCCAATTCATCATTTTCCGATATTACAATTAATCATATATTGGTCTTCTTTCAATTATCCCAGAGCTCTGTGAGAGAATGATCCGTTTTGCTCTCCATTTCTCCATTTCTGCTTGCTCCATTCTGTTGCTGAGGGATTCTACTGTATTTTTCAGATCTTTGAATGCTGCAAATTCTTGCTTCAGTATGTCTAAGTCTTTGGTGGTTTTGTCTTTAAATTCATTAAATTCTTGAGACAACGTTTGAATTTCTTCTCGAATTCCTAATTCCATTTTATTAATTTTGTCTGCAATCCAAATTCTGTCAATTTCTGACATCTCAGCCAGTTGTTTATGAATGTGATATTCAATTACATCTGCAGTATCTTTTCTTGGGGGGGTTGATCTATTGGAAAAGGAAAATCAAATCTTCCTACAACTGCATACCCAGTGCACCTCCTGAAAAGTCCTCAGTCTATTGGTCAGTTCAAATGGTCCAAATCAATTGTCTCAATCGGCACCTGTCTCGGGTGAGAGAGTTCAAGAAGTCTCTGGGGACTGGATCACAGGTGTCTGGTGACTACTCTGATATGGCTTACTCCAGTGCTGCGTGGAGTCAGGAGGAGCCACATAGCAAATAGATCAGTCTGGGGAAGGTTGATGTCTCCTTCCCCTCTTTTCCTCTCCGTCAGACCCAGTCACTGGTATCTCTGCAGATGGCTGACCCAGTTGCCTGTAGTGAACAGATACTCCAGGGGTTTGCACCTGCCTGAATCACAAGGAAATCTGCTAGGCCTCTGCTGTCTGCCACTGTCTAGCAGGAGGAGGTGAGGCCTGACATCCTTGGGTGCTTGTTGAAGGTTGGGGGGTGTTCATACAGGCCCAGCCCTGCCCCTGATTGATGTTATTGACAGAACAGAACAGAACACCTTTGTGGGATTCTGTCTCTTTTCTTGCTAAATTCACCTGCAGAAGAGAAGCTGTTCTGAGTTCCAATGTTCTGTCTTTGCTGCTGGAGGTTTGTATTCGGTTACCTCTCTGAGTCAGCCCTGCCCTGGCAACTTCCCGGGTTTGTGAGTCTCTTCAGGCAAATCCTTTACTCACAGGTGGCCTCCTCTTGTTGCCCAGGGAGACAGGGGGTGTGGCTTCAGAATATCCAGGAGTGAGCCGTTTTGCTTTTGTTTGTGTTCTTGTGGTCGCAGCTCACCTCAGTGGGGTTGATGTGCGTTCTTCAACCTTCTCTTTTGGTGCAGCTCAAATCCACCAGGTTACTTTCTAAATTTTCGTCCCTTAATTCTCCTTCTGGATGGGAGCCTGTGTGGAAAGCTGGCTTCAGTCTGCCATCTTGTCCCCCCCCTTACATTTATTTTTTATTGTATAAGTTTAAGGTGTTCAGCATGTTTGGACAGGTATGCAGTAAACACCCTGTTATCCTGAATTCAAGTAACTGGCGTTCTCAAGCCACCAGCACGTGACCTGCCCTCACTCTGCCCCCAAATTAGAGTTTCTACTGGGTGCTCCATGGCATCAGTAAACTAACACTTACTGCATCACTCCCCAGGCTCCCTTGTGTTCTTGGTAAGAGTTTTAAGAATTAATGTGTGTTACCTGAAGCTAAAAAAATACCATAGTGAAGATGGAAAGTGTATTGGCTACCATTTAACTAAAATTGGACACTGTATTCCCAAAGCTATTTTGTAAGGCAGTAAAACTGTGCTACAGTGAGTGAAGTTTTCCTTTATTTATCTTAATTTGCTTTTAATTCAATAGTAATATCAAATGAATATAGCACTAAAGGTATGGTCTGTTATAGGGCAGTCTATAGAATTACTTAGGCCTATTTTAAATAGAAACTCTCAAGCAACTGGAAGCTACATTTATCCAGAATCTACCAATCTCCCTGTGTGCCAGATAATGGGGAGATTACTATGCATGTATATATACACACACAAATGTTGAAGTGATTATTGAAAATAAATTAACATATCCATCATCTCATACACTTTAATCCTTCCCTTTTTCCCTTCCCTTCCTTCTCTCCTCTTTGTGGTAAGAGTACCTAAAATCTACTCTCTTGGCAAATTTTCATAGCACAATACAATATTATTAAGCATAGTCCTCACACTGTGTATTAGATCTGTAGACTTATTTATCCTACAAAACTACAACTTTATATTCTTCGACCTACATCTTCCTATCCACCCCTCCCCTTTGCCTGGTAACTACCATTCTACTCTGTTATACTGCATTTTTTTTTTTTTTTAATTTATTTGGGGCTCCCACCCATAGCACAGTGTGTAGGGCACCAGCCACATATACCCAGGCTGGTGGGTTCAAAGCCAGCCAGGGCCAGCTAAACAGCAATGACAAGTGCAATAAAAAAATAGCCGGGCGTTGTGGCAGGTGCCTGTAGTCCCAGTTACATGGGAGGCTGAGGTAAGAGAATTGCTTGAGGCCAAAAATTTGAGGTTGCTGTGAGCTGCAATGCCACGGCACTCTACCAAGGGTGACATAATGAGACTCTGTCTCTAAAATAAAATAAAATAAAAATAAATACATAAATTTATTTGGAAGATTTATTACATGTTGTTTTGAGTATTTGGGATAAAATTGTTCTAATACCTATAGTATACAGGTATATGCTGAGGGAATAATTGAAGAGCTGGAATCGTACCTCATTAGCCTCTGGTGAGTCAGTGGTGTCTGCTTATGTGTAGTGTCTGTTCTTACTGCCCCAGACCAAAGCATTTTATTTGTAAGGGGCTTCCTATTTGCTGACACCTTACAACCGGTTGGTCAGTTTCATCCCCACAATAACCTCATAAGATTAGTAGGGCTGTTCTTACTTTCCTCATTTTATAGAAGAAGAGAAGAGACTCAGTTAAACTTCAAACTAAAGGGTCTCAAGCCTCATCTGGCCTGTTTGCAAAAGATTCTGAGACCCTCTGGTATTAGCTCCTGCTTCTCAAGACATTTCTTCAGAAGAAAAAAAGTTGAGCCCAGCCTGGAAGGATAATCTTTGAAGGCATTTGGCTGATTTTTTATTATTAGAAGGTTCAAGGGACTTGAGTTATGATTTTTAACACAATAAGGATTTTATCATATTAGCAGGAGCTATTGTTTTCATGCTAAAAACCCTTTGGAGAATGGTTGTGACACTTATTAGCTTTTCAGTTGCTTTTAGGATGAGAGAGAAGAATAGGGGTGCACACAGTCCAAAAAAATCCTTTTAATGCTTTGTTTTCTTAGAAAGTAGAGCAAGATCTTACAAAGCTATTATAGGAAAGGCTGACATAACCATTTTTCTGATGTTTTAGAAATGGACTCCTTTTCTGCAGCCCCCCATAAACTCCAGGGGAGACCTGTGACCACTCAGAGGTTCACTTGATGGCATTAACACTCAGGTCTCCTTGGAGTTCACTATTAATAATGCTTTATTAAACCCTCACATTTCACCGAAAGAATGTCAAAGGAGTATGTAAATGACACCCAATCATTTAAAATTGGAAACCCCAATTCTGGCTGTATATTAAATGTATCTGGAGGAGATTTAAAGAAATACTGATCCTTGATAACTAAAACCAGAATCTCTTGGGTGGGTGCAAGGCAAGCATCACTACCAAAGGGCAATGCTTTATATCAAGAGGAAGGTGTGGGCGCCCTGTTGAAGATGCAGGCATCAGAGTCTTTAGAGGATGTAACTCCAGTCCCCAAACCTCCAACCTTCTTACCTCAGTTTTAGAAATCCCATTAGACAATTCCCCGTTGGAATCGCAAAGCCTGTTCATTGACTAAAATTATAAAATCGTAAGGAATTTACCAAGGATCAAAAAGGGCCTGAAGCCTAAGCTAAAAACAATTAAGGGCTGGCAAGAAAAAATTTCCACACTAGCCCCCAAGAGCATTTTTGAAGAAGCTGCTAATTCATGAGCCCAGAGACACAGACAAACGCAGCTTGAGCTCATGGTAGACACATCTTAGGTTCCAAGCAGCCTCCCTATCATATCTGGAAGGGCAGGAAAAGAAGCTTGGCCTTAGAGAAGCACACAATGACAGGGCAGTCAGCCTTTCCCAGCATGTCCTTGTCCCAGCCTCTGTGGCTCAGCACAGGCCCTGGCAAGCTAATGCTGTTTCTGGAGGGGGGTAACAAATTCCCCTGGAGCTGCAGATAGCTGCAGGCAGAAGCTAGCCATAGCACCCTACACCCCACCCCCACAGTTATTGGAAACCCCAATAGTTATTTTCAAACAAGGCATTATTTCTACCAGGGAATTATTTGTCATTTATCCTGCCTCTAAGGATATTGCACAAACATTTTTTAATAAGCTGTTGTGTGATGTTACTGTGGATCTCGCATATGCTGGATAATTTGCTTAGTTGAAAAGACCATTCAGAATCTAAAAAATGACTGGCAGTGATCTGAGCACTTAGCCTTTACCAGTGTGGCAACAGAAAGCTGGTCGTGAAAGGATAAAAAGCCAACTGATGGTTAATTGCTTGATTTTATGTCCTTTGACTTCATCATCTTATCACTTTGAGGCATTACATTTAATGACATTATAGTTGCTATTAAAGTAGATGTATAGGAAATAATATAACGAAAGGGAAAAAATCCTTTCACAGTTTTGCTGTGATGATTCCTTTGCCCCAAACCAGCTCCATCATCCTCTTACTCATCTTCCCTCTCTCCAAACTTAATTTTTTAAAAAAATTTATTTTATAGTTTTTATTGTATATATATCTATATTGTGTATATCTATTGTATTGTGTAAGGTGCATGACATGACGTTTTGAAACATGTATAAATAGTGAAATGATTACTATAGTTAAGCAATTTAACAGATTCCCCGAGCCAAAATTTATATACACACACACACATACATACTCACACTCACATACACACCTAATGTTGAAAAGAAGTCAGGGTCTCTTATGCAGAAGTCATTGACTTTCAACACCTGCCAAGGGGTGGAGCTGCAGAACCACAGATGACCAGGGGACAGGATTTTCTGTCCCATCAAGATAGCATTTGTCTATGATTTAGGCAGATCTACCTTCTCTCACTTTTCCTTACAAAATGGAGTATTGGGTCTAACTTAGGGGTTTTTTTCTTTTTGTAATTTTACCCTGATTATACATGGGATGTAAATTCAGTCCCAGTTCACCCCCGTGATGTAAGATCAGAATGGGGAAAGCATGTTCAAGGGCACAGCCCTCCCAGAACTTCTCTTGACAAGACATGTGCATAAAATGTAGAGAAGAAATCAGTGGCCAGAGAAAACGATGGTGCAGAAAATGTGTCTCTTAAGAAAGGGTTGTTAACTTTAATGTTTGGTTTTAAAACTCTGTGCAGGACCCCCACTTAACAGCTAAAATATAGGATTGATGGAGAAAACAAAGGTGCCAGGAAATTTAGCCTGAAATTCCTGAATTCAAAGGAAGCTGGTAAAAAAATTAAGCCAATCCTACAAATGCAAATAGTGTAACCTAATTGTATGTACCTTCATATTAATTGGAAATAAAGAAGTCCAGCTTTTTTCTGTTTTTATATTCTTTGAGCATAGCAATGTACTTATACATTTTTTAGCTATCATTATAGCTAGTTGATATTTAATCCAAATTTTAATATTTAAAAGCATACTCAGGATCTTCATTAAAGCCATAAAAGATTTAAGCAAGGCTACTCTTTGGAACTATAACAAAGCAATTTATATTCTTATCATTTCACTAAGAATGAGAAGAGAAATGAAAGTGCAGTCAGCCACTTAAAATCAGAAGCGACTGGTGTCACGATTAGGTGGCAGGCACACTGCAGCCAGCTATCACATATGCCAGGTGGACGCAAGTCCCACCACCAAGGCAGAAATTCCTGGTCCCCTTCCTTCACTTTTCAGACATTTGAGCTCCTAGAAGACCATGTGTGTGGAAGCTGGCAGCGGGCGTTTGTACGCGCCTCTGACACGCTTTGCTTTAACATTTGGTCTTCAGCTGCCTGGGCTGCTCCATCAGACCCTCTTTGCCCTCCTGTGGTTCCTGAGCTGGCGCCCCCTGCCGCCTGAGTTGCTCTTTTCAGCTCTTTGCCTCCTGTGGTTCCTGAGCTGGCGCCCCCTGCCGTCTGAGGTGCTCTTTTCCGCTGCAGGATTTTCTACAGCAGCTTCGTGTCCATATCAGAACCTGTGCTCAGGGTGAGCTGGAGATTCTGTTGTTTTGTATTTCCCACATTTCCAGTGGGTCAAGAGCATTGATCTAATGGGATACTGTGTCTTATAACAAATGATCTTTTAGAATCCCAGGCTTGTCTTCTAACACTTGGGCAAAAAGTAGAAAAGAATAGTTAAAAAAAAAAAAAAGGAAACCGTGGTAATTACTTGGATTCTCAGCATCTGCTAATGTAATACTTTCCCTTTAATCATGTTCCATATTGTGTAACCTTTACTTTCTCAGGTCACACTGGCTAGAGGGACAAATCGCAAAGTGCAGTTAACAATCACAAGGGTGGCAGCCACAGTCTTTGTCTCTGGGATCTTTTCCCAGCAGAATCTCAGGGCCAAGTCCTTGACTTCCCTGTCACACTCCCGGAGGTTTCAGCAGGCTGTTCTCCTTGAAGGCTGCTGTGGTTTCTTTTTCCTTGGCAGTATTTACTCTGATTTCTCACCCCCAAAATAGACTTCTATGCTACCCACGCTGGCTCTGCCTCCCCTGTTGTTACTTTGATGACCCTGTCACTCCTATGGTTAAAGCTACTCTTGCTAGACTCTGAAGAGCCTTGGGCTTTCAGAATTTTATAGTTCTTTCACTCCAGGAACTTGGAATACATTCCCCTAAAGCTGGATTGGAGAAGATTTAAGTGACAACACCAATGACCAAACCCCCAAATATTCCTTTCCATCAACAGGCAAGCCATCCTCGGGGAAAAGCCCTGGCCTCTTGGTCCTGACCTGTTCTTCCTCCAGCTAGGAAGCTTGGGTTCAAGTACTGGCCTTTCAGACTTCTTAGCATGTGGCCTTGGATAAGTTATTTAACTGCTTTTTGCCTCAGTTTCCTCCCATGTGATATGAGGGAAATCATAGGATCAATTTCTTGGGGTTGTCGTGAGGATGAAATCCTTTAATACATGCCTTGGGCTTACTGTGCCTGGCTCCCAGCAAGCACATAACCAATGCCAGCTATTCATGTTATTCTAATACATTTGATGCATATATTCCAGGCATGGCCCACTAGTTCCTGTTTCCAAAAGGCTAATTGATATTTCATGTCCAGTATAATGAGATTCTAGTGGAATGCAGGTAGCTTTAAGTTGCTATCTCTGCCCTCCCACACCTCATCTGTGAAAGTTCCCTGAAATAAACATGTTAAAAATTATTGGCAGGGAAATCACTGATGACCTGATACCAAAACTGATATGGGAGAGTGAAGCCCCAGCATTTGCTCTGTGTTTAGACATGCATGTACTTAAGCTTTGGCTATCACTCTCCCTTTCTCCTTCTTAAATGTCTGCTGAATTTTCTTTGGGAAAAACACTTTCCCTCATTGTTAGCCATGTGTATGGGGGTGAGATCAAACCTAACCCTGGTCCCAGAAGGGACCTCGATTGGCCTATGCTATCAGACTACCCATCTCCTCTGACTCTGAGATTGGTTCAGTGAAGCAGCTTTCAACTAATCAGGATCAAAGAAGCTTGAGGAGGCATGTGCTGGGGTTTCTGGGAAGAGAAAATGCAGCCGTCCCCTCCCCCCCACCCATGCTACAACAGGAAGAGAGCCTTCTCTCTTACACTGGCTGAGGAGGCCTGAGGATGGATGTGAGATCCGGAATGTGACAACTTGAGGAGGAAGTCAGCCCCAGGGACGGACAGAGAGAGCTCAGCCCTTGGCAATATCTTTCCAGCTGCTGAACCCAACCTCACTGTAGCTTCCTCAAGCCTTCTCTAAGTCAACACATACCCTTTATTAAATCAGCCTGAATTGACTTTTTTTCACTTGCAACATGAAAGCTTTGCCCCTATTGAGACTCTGCATTTCAATTAAAACTTTCCTATAACAGAAAGAAATATTTCATGGTTTCATAAGATAAAATTTGAAAATTAAGATTGCAATCTCATTTGGATTTAGATGTTTAAGATATCTAAGAAATTCAAAGCTTTGTATACTTACATATGACCTTTCTCTATATGCAAATCCAAAGTGGAGTCATTTGTTAAATTGGATTTCTAGAAAGGGGTTACATCTGTCAATTAGGAAGTGGCCTTTTTTTATACTTTATCAATGTAAGGTAATTCAATGTTTGGCACATAGCAAGTTCTCAAGGATTGTTTAAGAAGTGCAGTTTTCTGGTTATACTTGAATTTCTGATTAATTGAAAGTTAATTAGAAATTCTCCCCCCACCACCTACCATTTTCTCTCTTTAGAAAATCTTTGTAAAATGTATGAGTGCACTTTCTTTCCTTAGTAATTACAGTATAGTGAGCATAATTGCATTTTTGATGATTAAGAATTTTACAGTGCCTGGGGGTTACCAGTCAGACTATAAATTCTCATTGTACAATATTTTACATGGAGAATTTGCAGGAAATTGGGCTAAACAGGGATTGATCCTGGGACATTCTCTAGAAGTTCATTTTCTAAAAACTTCAATAGCTATTAGTTTTCATTTTCCTTTAAAATTTTCCTTAATTTTTTTTTTTTTTTGTGCGTAAGTGTAATCAGAATTTTGATCAGGTAGATTTTGGCTAAACAAAATTCTGATGTATTTTCTGATAAACTATATTAACACTGGCATTGGTAATGGCACAGTGAAATTATTCATGAGGGACAATGGCATTGGAGTTTCAGTGAGAAGGTTTACTGGGTTTAATTTTGACTGTGCAAGTTCACTGCTGACTACAAATTCAAGGAACCAGGTGGATGTCATGCCAGGACATCTGGCAAGGAGGAATTATAAGCCATTTTTATCATGCTGCTTTTGTAGAGAGATGTCCCAGCATTTTCAGATCTTCCCATATCCTGTGGCAATAGTCACCACTGGTGGGTTAGATAGACCAGTGGTCTCCATCCTTTTTGGCAACAGGGACCAGTTTCATGGAAAAGAATTTTTCCGCAGGGGATGGGGAGGATAGTTTTGATATGAGTCTGCAAGCAAGTGATTTATTAAAATCTCTGTGCAGCCAAACCTCTCTGCTAATGATAATCCAGATTTGCAGTCATTCCTGAGTATTAGCATCACCACCTCAGCTCTGCCTCAGATCACTCGGCATTGGATTCTCAGGAGGAGCATGAAACCCTGATCCCTCCTTGTATGCACAGTTTATAGTAGGGTTTGCTCTCCTGTAAGAATCTAATGCTGCTCCTGACCTGACAGGAGGCAGAGCTCAGGCCGTAATGTAAGTGATGGGGAGCGGTTGTAAATACTGATGAAGCTTTGCTCTTTACCCCATTCTCACCTCCCACTGTGTGGCCCAACTCCTAACAGGCCACAGACTGGTACTGTTGGTGGTTGGGGGACTGAGGACCACAGATGAAGAAGTTGACCTAGAAAGAACACATCAGGTAAATGCACCTTGTTCTTGGCAGTCTTTTGTCTAGATCTGTCTTTTCTAGTCTCTTTTTACCACTAGACTTATACATTGGAAGAGATACAGGGATTTGGGGTCAGGGCATTAGTCTCTGTACTCCCATAAGAGATGTGATTAATAGCCACCATCAGGGATCAGGGGAGAAGATGCCACAGCAGGCCAGCCACTTGTGTGTGGCCAGGAGTGGGATAGGGAGATTGCTCTTCAAGTCAGGAGCATATGAAGGGCCACATCAGGCCCAGAAAGCATATTTCAGGGTGCAGAACATGGAAATGCCCTGGCAGGGGACCAGCGTATGGTAGTGGGCCCTCCTGTTTGTCTCAGTACCCCTGAGGTCTGATTTCCCTTCTTCTCACCCCTTTCCCCCAATGCCTTCTAGTCTTCAAGAGGCCATATTCTGGGATGGTTCAGAAATTGGCATTGAACAAGTGAAAAATTTGTTTCTGCATTATTTCCAGCTGAGTTTGTCCTTTGCTAGGGTCATCCTTCATGTAAGTGTTGATGTTATTGGCCTACTGTCTGTGGGGCATGCACTTTGAGTTGTATATCTAATAGAGATGATGAATTAAGCTTGAGTTAGTGAAATTCACCGGTCTCCCTTGTGAATATGGCTTTGCATTTGTAGAAAAATCATAGTGGTTTCCCATAAGGGTGCTAACTTCTCTTCATGCAAAGGGAACTGCTTCTTTTAAAATCAGGTTTCAACCTCAGTCATTCCTCCCTTGTGCCTTTCTATGCTTATTTTTTGTTAGTTATAGACAAAATATTTTCCTGCAAGCCATTCAGCCACAGCTGGAATGAGCACCGTAGGGATTCCAGGGATGAGTTAGATGGAGTCTGAGAGCTCCTGGGGCTCAAAATCCCACAGAGATAGACAGCGACTCTAACATGAGAAGGGCTGGGAAACGTGCTGTAATAAAAGCATGAGTGGATTTTATTAAGTGAAACAAAGAAGGGAGAAGATGTTCAACTAGGAAGATGCCTGAGGGGGAAGACTTCAGTTAGGCGTAGGAGGAAGTGTAGGACCATAGCAGGCAAAGCCTGGGGACAAGGCATGACAGGAGGGGACAGATCAGATGTCAGCTACAGATGTGGGAGAGGGTAGGGCCTGCTCCAGAGCAGAGACTAATGCTATGAGGTTGAGATAAAGGCTGTGGAGGTCAGGAAAGATAAAGGGTGTGGTATAGGTGAGATTGGGGATAGAGGCTGGGTCTGGTCACAGATGGCCATGATTGCAGTGGAGAACATGGAGGGAAGCCAATGAATGTTTTGGGAAAAGGGAGTCGATGTGATTATTAGGTTTTAGAAAGATAATTTTGAGGGCAGGCTGGAGAGTAGGGAGCATGGGTGGAGTGGAGATCTAGAGCCTATAGTCAGGAAGCTATTGCCACAATGCCTGGCTAGTTTTCCCATTTTTAGTAGAGACTAGGTCTTGCTTTTACTCAGATTGGTCTCTTATGCTTGGGCTCAAGCAATCCACCTGCCTTGGTCTCCCAGAGTGCTAGGATACAGGTGTGAACCACCACATCTGGGCCTAATTTATGTATTTTCATCGTATTTTTCAAGTTAAATTCTTTTTTAGGTGTGGATTCTAATTTGTCTTTGTTAGATGAATGAAGGAAAACAAAGATGGTTCTTTTCCATTTTGAGTTGGAATTTTATGTGGAAAATAACATACTACCAGGGGATAGACATAGTATCTTCAAGGTCTTAAAACACTAATAAGCACTAAAAACAGGCAAAGTTCAGTGGAAAAGTAGAGTGTGCCACCCAGAATCCTTTTCTACCTGGAAGTTGCTTTTGTAAAGGTCTTTGCTGGGGCATTGGAGATGTTGTACACCACAATGGTTAAGAATGTAGGCACAATGAGTCTGCGCACTGGGTTGGAGTAATCCAAATACAGATGATATATGCTTATGCAAATGATGTGCTATATTGAGGCTTCCAATTCCTCATCAGTAAGAAAGATAATAGTCATATTTGCTTCATCTTCTAATATACTCAACAATTTGTGATTACTATGTTATTTTCTACCTTCCCCCAGCTTGTTAGCTTTGCAGGGGCAGAAATTATTTACATTGATCCCTTATGTATCCCATGTGCCGGGCACGTGGTTGCCTTCAGATGATGCTAAGGTAGGGGAAGTGGTACAGTAAGCTGGGCATTTGTTCTTGAAAGCCTGTGTAGGACGGGGTGTCATGAAGTAATGGCCACAGGGCTGGATAGCGAGGAGAGATAGAAGCAGTGGAGATCCAAGGATAGGTCTCTGGATCTGGTAAGTAGGAGGATCCTGGTGCCGTACAGAACCTGAAAACCAGTAGGGAGAGGCAGAAAACCTGATCACCAGTGGCTGGAGGGTTAGAGAAATCAAAGGATGAAGTGACAGTGAATTACAGCTACTCTGTCCAGAAGCTTGGAAGAAGAGGAGTAGAATGGCACCTTATCTTGATGGCAGAAAGGGTTTAAAAGTAGAGTGGTATTTTTAAACAAAAGAAGGAAGATCACTGAGGAGAGGGAGAGCTGGAAGATGAAAGGAGAGGTAAATGTCTATAGAGTAAGTACACAAACAAGGAAAGAGCAAGATAAACCCTGAGGGGATAAGTTGTTTACATTCTGGCTGAATGTGAATAAATGGTGAAAACAAAGAAAAAGGGGGAACTTCAGGAAGGAGAGTTGAGGGAATTTGAATTGATGTCACCTATCATCTCAGCAAAAAAGCACCAGGATACTGTGGGTGTGGTTTGATGAGGGCTTGAGAAGGGTAGACAAGAATGGGAGGAGCTATAAAGAGAAACTCAGCAGAGGTTGGTAGACCAAGGAGACAGGCTGGTGCAGTGGACTGAGGTGATAACAGCACACACACGCAGATGAAATCTGCTCATTTGTGTGACTCTCCCCCTCACTAACACCCCAGATTCAAAATGAGGATCAAGAGCAAAATGGCTGATTGGAATCATGTGGGATTAAAAATGAGAAGGGAGGATGCTGGGTAAACAGTCCAGAAAACTAGGATCCTATGGAAAGTATGATTGAGAAGATGGGCAAGAGCAGTTGGGACTCAATGAGGAGGGAAAGATCAAGGACAAGAAAGCCTTGAAGAGAAAGATCAGATTCAGATGCAAAGGGAGAGGATGGGAGACTCGGAAGGTTAAGTGTGTTTATCTGATTTAGTTATTTTATTTTTGGAAAAAAATATAGACGTAATGAAGTTGGAAGTTTTTATGGGTGAACTCACTAAATAGCACCTCTTTGTACTTTTTAGCACATTCAAGATTTGGGACTGTTATGGGTGATGATAGCTCATGGTTAGAGAAGAAAGTACTAAAGAAAGTGTTTCTTCTAGATCTATGTTTAATGAGATAAGGGAGAGACACCATCCCTCATCTCAGTCATTATGTTCTTGGAAGTTAATCTATTTTGGGAAGAGCATCTTGGCCTTCATGTCCCCTGGAGTTTTCTTTTCTAGCCATATGCTAAGTTATAGTAGTGTTTATTCTAGGCAGCTTTTATTTCCTCTTTCCTTGGATGTTGCAGGAATTAAAAGAAGTGCCTTTAACAGAACACAAGATGTCATCTTGTTAGTTGTGGGGCCCTAACTCCATCAGCTTTGGGTAGCCTAAGTGGTTACCAGTGACTCTAAATAAACCTGGCCCTGTCCAGTCACATTTCTATCAGCATTTAAAAAGGTGTTCCAGGCAACGGGTCTCTTTTGAATCTTGTTGAAAATAATAGCCTCAGTGTCTATTCTGCATATATCTAAAGCCCATCTATAAAAAAGGGATAATTAACAGCCCCTGTTCTCAAGGTGAGGATACAGGTTCTGTCCAGCAGCCATTAGGTGGTGCTGCCTAACCAACATTCCCTTCTCTGCTAGGCCACCTAGACAAATCCAGTTGCCTTTATTCTGGGTACAATGGAGAATATTACATGATTCTCTTACAAAAGGTAGAAGCAACGAAAATGTCTCTAGCACCTCTGTAAAACTTACCAGATTCTCTTTCTTTCTTAAGAATAGCCAATAAGTGCTTTAAAAAAGCAACAGACAGGGAGATAGCTGGAAAACAAGCATTGATACTTCAATAGCACTTTCCACTTTGCAAAGAATTTTACATGCTAGCATGTCTGGAGTATAGTGGGTAAGCACTAAGATTTTTTAAAAATAAATAAATGACACATTGTACATAGAAAAAATTGGTTCTAAGTTGACTTTTGATAATGTAGAATTTACATCAAAGTTAGTTTATGAAAAACGCTTGATGTCTCTGAGACAACATCCATGGCTGTTGGTAAATATGACACCTAATCATACTTACTCTACCCAAACTTACTGTGTTGTGGGGTATTTTGTAAGTTACCTTATTAGCAGAAAATTGAAAATCCTAGTAGGAAGTATTTATCACGAACATCTTCTCAAACTCTCCTGTTTCAAAATGATGATTGAAGAATTTGTTCTCCATTTTGCAACAAATACAACTTTTCTTATGTTAAAACATTTATTTTTTTAATTGAAAAATTAAAATGATACATATTTATTTACAAAATAAGTTTTAAAACATGTATATATCATGAAATGGCCAAATTGCCCTAATTAACATGCATGTTGTGTCACATACTCCTTGTTTTGTGGTGAGAACACTTAAAATTTACTATCTTAGCAATTTTCAAGAATATAATACATTGTTATAATTATAGTCACCATGGCATTCAATGGATCTCTTGAACTTTTTTCCCTTGAGCTAAAAGTTTGTATCTTTTGACCAACATATCCCCAACTCTGCCCCCCCCCACACCTCTACCTCAAATCCCTTTTAACCACTATTCCACTCTCTGCTTCTATCAGATTTTTTTCAACTTTACATGTTAGTGAAATCATCCTTCAGACTCATCTGTGTTGTCACAAATGACAAGAATTCATTCTTTTTAAATGCTAAATAGTATTCCATTGTGTATGTACCACATTTTCTTTACCCATTCATTTTCTTTATCTATTCATGTGTTGATGGGCACTTAGGTTGATTCTATATCTTGGCTATTATGAATAAGCTGCAATGAACCTGGGAGTGCAGATAATTTCTTTGACATACTGATTTCATTTTCTTTGACTCTATGCCCAGAAATGATACTGCTGAATCATATAGTAGTTCCATTTTTAATTTTTTGAAGAACCACCCTAGTGTCTTCTTAATGGATATACTAATAATTTACATTCCCACCAACAACGTACAAAGATTAACTTTTCTTCATCTTTTCCAACACTTGTTTCTTTCACCTTTTTGATAATAGTCATTCTAATAGGTGTGAGGGGATACTGTGTTGTGTTTTTAATTTGCATTTTCCTGAAGGTTAATGGTCAACAGTTTTTCATATGCCTGTTGGCCATGAGTGTCTTCTTTTGAGAAATGTCTACTTAAGTTTTTTGCCTATTTTGGGGGGAGTGGAACAGCATCTTCCTCTGTTGTCTGAGCTGTAGTGCAGTGGCATCATCAGAGCTCTCTGTAGCCTCAAACTCCTGGGTTCAAGCAATCCTCTTGCCTCATCCTTCTGAGTAGCTGGGATTAGAATTGTGTACCACCATACTTGGCTAATTTTGCATTTTTTTTTTTTTTTTTGTAGAGATTGGTCTCATTATATTGCACAGGCTGGTCTCATACTCCTAGGCTTAAATGATGCTCCTATGTAAGCCTCAGGAAAGTTCTGGGATTACAGGTATGAGACACTGAACTTGGCCTTTTACACAGTTTTTAAATTGCATCTCTTGCTATTGGGTTGTTTGAGTTTCTTATATAGTTTGCTTATTAAGCCCTTATCAGAGTACGGTCTGCAAGTACTTTCTCATATTTTGTAGGTTGTCTCTTCACTTTTTTTTTTATTTATTTATTTATTTTTATTATAGATAAAAATATGCACCATAGATGTGGCCCAACCCATCACCCTTCCTCCACCCAAACCTCCCCCCTCCCTTCCCCTTCCTTGGTCCTTTCCTCATAGTATTGTGGTATAGTTGGGTTATAGCCTTCATGTGAAAGCTATAGTTTACCTTCATAGTAAGGCTGAGTACATTGGATACTTTTTCTTCCATTCCTGGGATACTTTGCTAAGGAGAATATGTTCCAGCTCCATCCATGTAAACATGAAAGAGGTAAAATCTCCATCTTTCTTTAAGGCTGCATAGTATTCCATGGTATACATG
>CAUYPK010017518.1:0-16790 GCA_963574355.1 Loris lydekkerianus
TCCAAGATTAGACCCCAGCGGGATCACTCTATTGTTGCTGGATCCTTGTAGGAAGTGACCCTGTATAGTTCCTCTGTGGCTGCTCTAGCTAGGGAATTCTGGTTGTGGAAGCAACTCCGGTGTGTGACACACCCGGATCCAGCAACAGGGATGGGGGTGGTGCGCATGGTTCTGAGAGTGCCTGGCACCCAGTGACTTTGCCACAGAGAGCCCAAGGGTCCAGCAGTCTCTGGCCAGGAGAAGGTCTCTGTGCAGAGGCGGGGAGGGCTCCAGAAGGCATGCAGCTACCAGCATCCCTGGCCAGATGAATGGGCTAGTGTGGAGGCTGGGAGGACACAGGAGAGAAGACACAGGGTTATGTGGCTCCCACAGTTCCTCGTCAGAGAATGCGGAGGCCCGTTGGGTGTGGGTCTCCAATCGGGGGTCGCTGCACAGCTCTTATGGAGGTCTGGGCGGCACCAAGCCCAGAAGATTGAGGTTGCTAGGAGCTGTGACGTCACGGCACTCTACCCAGGGCAACAGCCCAAGGCTCCAGTGTGCCAAAACCGTCTCACTCTGCCCCAAAGGATTAAGACTGTAAGGCAGCTCACTCCTCATCTTTAGGCTGCTCAGTCACTAGGTTACTTTGTCCCTCCCGATCCTTGCTCTTGGACCCTGAGGGTGGAGCTTACCGGGGCAGTTCTTTCACATTGGCTTCCTGTGCCCAGCTCAGTGGCTCAGTCTGGGTCCCCAGACAATGCCCAAAGTTTTCCACCCTCCTGCTCAAGCTCTCCCAAGGCAGATCAACTGAGTGCCAAGTCCAAGAACACCAAAACAGTTCACGGGTAAGGCCCTTTCAGTTTGCAGTCTCACTGCTGTTTGTACTCACGGTTGCCAGATTGATTAGGTTGATCAAACACACGCAACCACTTGCAAGTTCTCCACTGTTTTTGTACTCCTTTTGTGGTCCAGAAGTCCCTTGCTGGCTCCCTGAATCCTCAAAGGGATGATTATAGGCACATCCCACCGGCCAGAGATGCCTGGAATCCTGTCTCCCCAGACTTGCTGTGCACAGTTGCAAGGAAGGTGTTACTCAGCTGCCATCTTTAATCCTATCTCTGTCCAGGGTTTTATCTTCTATGTGGGCGGAGCCAAGCTGCTCCTACCTATATTTTATTCTTCATATGGGCATGTACTTGTTTATATGTTTGTTTCATATTAGTATTGAGTACCGCATTTTTATTTAGGAAAAATGTCTTTCAGATATTTAAGTGTACTTTTAGCACTCAGAAAAATATTTATAAGGCATTTTATATTATTTTTTTATTTAATGAAGGGAATTTGTGCTGATTGAATATATATAAGCAAATTCTGTAGCCTATTCTGAGAGTAACTAAATGGCTCTTATTTTGTTAATTAAGAGCATTGAATTCTAAATCAATCTTTAAAGTTGATCACTAAAATGAAGAAGTACACTAAGTGTAAAAAAATAGAATCTAAAATGCAGTGCACTGAAGACTAAGAACACTGATCTTAATTAGCCCCATCCAAAAGAAACAAACCTTTCTTTTGGTTTTAGGTACTATGAGTGGAAATGAACTTTGCTCCATAATGATGAAAGAAATGTCACCAAGTCCTGGGAAATCATATAGGAGGTAAAGAGAGGACAATCAAAGAGAGTGCTTCAGAAACAGGAGCCATAAAGTGAGAGATCTTAGAGAAATCTGGTGCATATTCTGGTTATTTTGAAACTTCATTAAGCATCTCCAGGTGGTTGATGGGATTTTAATTTCCCTTTTACTTTTTTTTTTTTCTTTTTGAGACAGAGTCTCACTATGTCACCCTGGGTAGAGTGCCATGGTGTCACAGTTCACAGCAACCTCCAACTCTTGGGCTTAAGCCATTCTCTTAGCCTCCCAAGTGGGTGGCTGGGACTACAGGCACCTGCCACAATGCCCAGCTATTTTTTGGTTGTAGTTGTCATTGCTGTTTGGCAGGCTCAGGCTGGATTCGAACCCACTAGCTCTGGCGTATGTGGCTGGTGCCCTAGGCTCTGAGCCATAGGCGCTGAGCCTCCCTTTTACTCTTAATATTTATATGTACTATTTGAAGTATATGGAGTTTGATTAAAAGATTAAGGTACTTTAATGATAGTTTTTGATTATCAGAGTTATTGCAACCTTAGACCATCTATCTGTTTCTGTACCAACACAAAAAACAAATGTCTGCTTGGTTTTGATGTTGAAAGCCATAGCAATAAAAACGAGGTAGTTCTTCTAATACATAATTTCTTTGTACAGAGGTACTTCTTAATGAAACAGGCAAATGGAAAGAAAAAGTGAATCTCTGTTACAGAGTTTAAAAATGTTGACTTTATCCTACCTTGTTTGGATTGTGCATTTTTATTGAAATCTTAAGTAACTCCTGAATTTGTTAACTCATACTGAAGAGATTTCTCATAATTTTCAGTTTATTCTTCATTTGGCAGGCCTTGATTTTGTCTGGTAACATTAATTCTGGCAAGAATTTCTCAATATGACATATTTTCACTAGAAAATTAATGTATTTTCAATATATGTATGACTTAATCAAAATATGTTAGAAGAGAGCAAATATTTTTTTTTTTTTTTGAAATTTTAGGTTAATTTGAGGGTACAAAGAAATAGGTTGCACTGTTTGCACTTGGTAGGTAGAGTCCCTCTTATGATCGTGCCCCATCCCCAAGAGTTGTGCATACACCTTAACATTGTGCCCATTAAATGGGAGCATGCCCTCCTCCCTCTCTTGTTCCCCCTTCCCCAACCTTGAATTCATTTGAGTTTTTATCTTATGTGGGCAGGCATTTATTAAATCCTCTAATGGCTAAAAAATATTTATTATTATTGAATACATGGGATACATGTTTCTACATTCTTGTGATACTTCACTAAGAAGAATGTATTTCAACTCCCTCCTGGATAATACAAAGGATGTAAAGTCTCCATCTTTTAAAATGGCAAAATAGGATTCCATGGTATACATATACTGTGCTTTGTTAATTCATTGGTGGGTTGGTGGGCATTTAGATTGTTTCCATACCTTGGCAATTGTAAACTGAGCTGCAGTAAACAATTTAGTGAAAATGTATTCTTAATAAAATTATTTTTTCCTTATTGGTAGATGCATTCTAATAGAATTGAAGGTTCAAATGGATGGTTTATTTTGTGTTTTTTTTTTTTTTTTTTTTTTTTTAGATTTCTCCATACTACTTTCCAAAGAGGTTATATAAGTTTGAGGTTCTACCAGCAGTGTAAAAGCAGTCCCTTCTCTCCACATCCACTCCAAAATTTACAATTTGGGGACTTTGTGACATGGGCTAATCTCACTGGGGTTAGGTGATATCTCTGGGTAGGTTTGATTTGCATTTCTCTGATGATCAGAGATTATGAGCATTTTTTCAAATGTTTGTTAGCCATTTGTCTGTCTTCATCAGAGAAGGTTCTGTTCATATCTCTTGTCCAGTGGTAGTTGGGATTGTTTGCTCTTTTCCTTGTTGATTAATTTGAGATCCCCGTAGAATCTAGTTATCAACCCTTTGCCAGATTGGTACCCTGCAAATATCTTTTCCCATTCTGAAGGTTGTCCTTTCTGCTTTACTTGTTGCATCCTTAGCTGTGCAGAAACTTTTCAGCTTAATTAAATCCCATTTGTTTATTTTTGTTGTTGCTGTTGGCACCAAAGTCTTCTTCATAAAATCTTTCCCTAGTCCAACAACATCAAGAGTTTTTCCCACTCCTCCTTCTAAGTTTTTTATCATTTCATTATGATATTTAAATATTTTATACATCTTGAGTCAATTTTTTAAGTGCTAAAAGGTGTGGGTCAAGTTTCAGTCTTTTACATGTGGTTATCCAATTCTTCCAGCACCATTTGTTGGATAGGGATTCTTTTTTCCACTCTATGGTTTTGTTTAGTTTATCAGAGATCAAAACAAGAGGGAGAGGCAACATGGCCAACTGAAGCCAGCTTTCAGCAGAGACTCCTGTCCAGAGGGAGAAGTAATGGACAGTACCAAACCAATAAGGTGGAAGATTAGGAGCTGAGCTGAAAGAGAGGATTGATAGATTTGCATCCTCCTCCTGAGGCAAGCTGGGACTCCAAGGAAATAAATTTCAGGTACAAAATCCACCCAAAAGAGAACGGGACTCCTTCTCCTCCCCCCTCCCATGAGAGTGGCTTGAGGGAGTAATGAACAGAGGACCTTTTGTTTCACCAAAGGGGAGAGAATGACTGAGGGCTGGGACTCCCTCCACAGAGACATATTGCTACAAGTCCAGGCAGTCTCTTGCCTGGGACAAAAGTTGATCTAATATTCTTCCTACCTTCCTGAACTCCAAGTCCACTTCTTCCCCCTCTCATTGCAGTCTGGAAGACTACCCACTGCAGAATCCAGAGTGCCTGGCAGAATTTTGCTAGGGTGGGGCATCTCATAGGCTGTGGGGCAGTTGTGCTTAAACTATGACTTTAATAGAGGTAGAAAGTCACAAGGGGAGAGAGACTTGCCCATTTTGGAAAGACCATAGCACAGTACCCATGCCACCAACCACTGGGGACTGTGGTGGCACCCACTGGCACCCCACACACTTCTGCTACCCATGGGGCACCACCCACTGGCTCCCTGGCTCCCTGCCCAGGTCCTGTGACCAGCACCCACAGCCAGTGGCCGGAAGCTCCTCCCTCTTGCTCCCAGCCTGGCTGCAGAAGTCCACATCCACCAGTTGGTGGCTCCACTCTCTGGCTCTCAGCCTGGTGGATGGAACCCATGTGGCCAGTGGCCCGTGGCTCTGCCCTCTGGCTCCCACCCGGCTCTTGCAACTAGCACACAGCAGTACCCCAGACTAGTAGCACCACCCCTGACAGTAATGGCAGTTGCACAGTCCCCCCCACTGGGGTCAAATTTGGGAGAGACACCTCCCCAATTCTGTGGAACATGGAGGGACCTGACCTGTAGGGGTTCCAGAGGTGGAGTGTGGCCAAGGCAGAGGTGTGGTCTCTGAAGGAGAGAAACACACTCCTTCATGGTAACCCCTGGCTGGGTACAGTCGCAGGTGAAACACTCACCAGTTTCCAATGATCACCAGAGGGAATAAGGCCTGAACTCCTCCTGCCTGAAGGTCACACAGTGAGATGGCTCATGGGGGAGGCATTGTCTCTTCTTTGACTTAGGTGCAAATAGCTGGTGTACTTGAGTATTAGAGAGAGCTATGCTACAGCTCTGTGGGGTAACCAGTGACTGGGGGTGATGGTGATGCAAAGTGAGAAAAACGGCACCAGCTTCCCTGGAATAATTATTTTCCTGGGTGGGCCTTTATGATTCCAAGGACCACTGTAGCGAGTCACACTTGAGCTGCCAGTGGACCCCTGCTGTCCACTTGCTAGAGACCTTTTGAATTCTCCCACTTGATCTGTGTTTGTGCTGACCAGGACAACTGGTTTGGAACTCTTGATCTGGGCCTATCACCTGGAGACTCTCCAAGGTTATACCCTGGTTGTATTGTAGAGGGAGGGTCTGATTCTCCTCTTTGCTATTTCCAGTGAGGGGCAGGGTGTCTTAATTGCTTGTATACCTCCACAGCTGAGATTTCAACCCAAAGTCACTGATCCACTAGGATTGGTCAAAGTCTAACTAAATATAAGACAGACCTACCTAGCCCCATCATACCAAGCGGGTCCCCAGAGTCTCAGGCTGTAGTACTGAACAGGACCTTGGTAAAGATGTAGGGAAAAGCCATAGTCACCAGTCCCAGCACTCTGGTAAAGGGCTGGTTAATTACATCTCCAGGCGTGCTCAATTCAATTACACTTTACCAGCCTCTCTAAACGAACAGTTAAAAATAACATGGGGCAGAACCAGGGGAAAAACTCAGGCATCATGAATAATAGAGTAGTTCAACTCACCCAGGGTATGACGAAGGAGACACAACAGAAGATCTCATTCATAACCAAATGGCTGAGATGTCAGAAATTGAGTTGAGAATTTGGATAGCAAATAAGATTAACAGAATTGAAGTAAAATTGGAATTAGAAGTTTAAGGAGCAATTCAAAAATTGTCTTAAGAATTCAATAAATTCAAAGATAAAATCACCAAAAATTTTGACAAATTGAGGCAAGAAGTTGCATCCCTTAAAGACCTGCGAAATACAGTTGAATCTCTCAGTAATAGGATGGAGCAGGCAGAAGACAGGATCTTGGACATTGAAGACAAAGCTTTTGAATGCTCCCAAATGCTAAAAAAATGAAGAGAAATGGAGAGCAAAGATGGATCATTCCCTGAGAGAGTTGTGGGACCACTACAAAAAAAAAAAGCAAACATTAACTTTATTGGAATTTCTAAAGGTGATAAGAATGATCTGTAAGGCACAGATGCTCTACTCCAAGAGATTTTAGAGGAAAACTTTCCAAACATGGCAAGATACTGAAATTCAGATAGCAGACAGTTTCAGAACACCAGCATGATTCAATCCAAATAATGCGTGCTCTAGACACATTGTAATTAATTTCACCAAAGTTAATATGAAAGAGAAAATCCTGCAAGCAGCCAGATGTAAGAAAATCATAACCTACAAGGGGAAGAATAGTAAAATAACTGCAGATCTTTTGGCTGAAACTTTTCAAGCCAGAAGAAGATGGTCATCAACTTTCAATCTCCTAAAACAAAACAATTTTCAGTCCAGGATCCTGTATCCAGCTAAACTGAGTTTCATTTATGATGGAGCAGTCAAATACTTTAATGACATTCACACATTAAAGAAATTTGCCCTAACTAAACCAGCTCTTCAAGATATCCTCATACCCATCCTCCATAATGACCACCACAATACTCTACCACTAGAGTAAGCTCACTCAGAAATTATTCATCAAAACCCAATGGTTTTGGGTTTCACAGTGGCAAAAGGATTTAAAATGTCTACTGGTCTTTCAAAAAACTTGACATCCCAAATATCACCGAACTTATCAATATTATCAATTAGTGTGAAAGGCTTAAATTGTCCACTAAGGAGAGACAGGTTGGCTGACTGAATACAAAACTCAGGCCAGATTTCTGCTGCATAAAAGAATCTCATCTTATTTTAAAGGATAATTACAGACTCAGGGTGAAGAGATGGACATCTATAATTCTGGCAAATAGAAAACAGAAAAAAGTAAGAGTTGCAATTTTATTTGCAGATACATTAAGCTTTAAAGCAACAAAATTAAGGAAAGACAAGGACAGTCACTTCATATTTGTTAAAGGAAACACTCAACATAATGAGATATCAATTATTAACATTTATGCACCCAACCAAAATGGTCCTCAATTTATAAGCAAGACCCTAACAGACATGAATAATTTAATATCTTCCAGCACCATAATAGTCAGAGATTTTTACACTCCCTTGACAGTGTTGGATAGATCCTCCAGAAAGAAACTAAGCAAATAAATTCTGGACTTACACTTCATCATACAACAATTGAATTTAATGGAAATCTACAGAACATTTCATCCTAACAAAATTGAATACACATTCTTCTCATCAGCCCATGCAACATTCTCCAAAATTTATCACATCTTAGGTCACAAGGCTAACCTCAGCAAATTTAAAAGAATAGAAATTATTCCTTTTTTTTTTTTTTTCTCAGATAATCATGGAATAAGAATTGAATTCACCAATAACAGGGATCTGCATACTCATACAAAGACATGGAGACTAAATAACCTTATGTTGAAAAATAGCAAGGTCAAAGATGAGACTAAAAGGGAAATCACCATGTTTTTGGAGCAGAATGATAATGAAAAAACAAATTATAAGAACCTCAGAGATACTGCAAAGGCAATCCTAAGAGGGAAATTCATAGTGGTACAACCCTTCCTTCAGACAATGGAAAGAGAGGAGTCAATGACTTAATGGGACATCTTAAGCAACTGGAAAAGGAATAACACTCCAACCCCAAACCCAGCAGAAGAAAATAAATAACCAAAATTAAAGCTGAATTAAATGAAATTGAAAACAAAAGAATTATTCAAAAGGTCAATGAATCAAAAAATTGGTTTTTGAAAACTTTAACAAAATTGATAAACCCTTGACTAGCCTAACCAAAAATAGAAAATTAAAATCCCTAATTTCATCAATCAGAAACGACAAAGGCAAAATAACAACACACACTTCAGAAGTTCAAAAAATTCCTAATGAATACTACAAAAAACTCTATTATCAGAAATACAAAAATCTGAAAGAAATTGACCAATACTTAGAAGCATGCCACTTTCTTAGACTTACCCAGAAAGAATTAGAAATGTTGAACAGACCTATATTAAGTACTGAAAGAGCATCAACTACATGAAATCTCCCCCCCCAAAAAAAACAGTCCAGGACCAGACAGCTTCACATTGGAATTCTACCAAACCTCTAAAGAAGAACTAGTACATATATTACATAACCTTTTCCAAACCATAGAAAAAGAAGGAATACTTCCTAACACATTCTATGAAGCAAATATCACCCTGATCCCCAAACCAGTAAAAGACTCAACAAGAAAAGAAAATTATAGACCACTATTTTTAATGAATATAGATGCAAAAGTACTCAATAAGATCCTGAAAAACAGAATCCAGAAACACATCAAACAAATTATACACCATGAACAGGTAGGTTTTATCCCAGGGTCTCAAGGATGGTTCGATATACATAAATCTATAAATATAATACATCATATAAACAAAATAAAAAAACAAAGACCATATGATTATCTCAATCGATTCAGAAAAAGCTTTTGATAATATCCAGCATCCTTTTATGACCAGGACACTTAAGAAAATAGGTATAGAAGGGACATTTCTTTTTCTTTTTCTTTTTTCTTTTCTTTTTTTCTTTTTCAGTTTTTGGCCAAGGCTGCATTTGAACCCACCACCTCCAGTATATGGGGCCAGTGCCCTACTCCTTTGAGCCACAGGCACGGCCCTAGAAGGGAAATTTCTTAAATGGATAGAGGCCATCTACAGCAAACCCACAGCCAATATCGTATTGAATGGAGTTAAACTGAAATCATTTCCAAACAGATCAAGAATCAGGCAAGGTTGCCCATTGTCTCCACTGATTTTTAATATTGTATATGTGATGCCAAAGCGAGCACTGATTTTTGATATTGTAATGGAAGTCCTAGCCATTGCAATCAGGCAAGAAAAGGCAATCAAGGGTATTCATAGAGGGTCAGAAGAGATCAAACTTTCACTCTTCAGAGGTGATACGATTGTGTATCTGGAAAACCCCAGGGACTCAAACACAAAACTCTTAGAAGTGATCAAGGAATACAGCAGCATCTCAGGTTGCAAAATCAATACTCACAAATTTTTAGCCTTTTTATAAAACAATAGTCAAGCTGAAAAAACAGTCAAGGTCTCTATTCCTTTTAAAGTAGTGCCAAAGAAGATGAAATATTTGGGAGTTTACCTAAAAAAAGGACATGAAAGATTTCTATAAAGAGAGTTATGAAACTCTGAGAAAAGAAATAACTGAAGATGTTAACAAATGGAAAAACATACCATGCTCATGGCTGGGAAGAATCAACATTGTTAAAATGTCCATACTACCCAAAGCAATACACAATTTTAATGCAATCCCTATTAAAACACCGCTGTCATACTTTAAAGACCTCAAAAAAATAATACTTCATTTCATATTGTATTAGAAAAAAACCTCCAATAGCCAAGACATTACTTAGAAATAAAAATGAAGCAGGAGAAATCATGCTACCTCAGACTATACTATAGATTGATAGTGATTAAAAGAGCATGGTACTGGCACAAAAACAGAGAGGTAGATGTATGGAACAGAATAGAGAACCAAGAGATGAACCCAGGTACTTACTGTCATTTGATCTTTGATAAGCCAATCAAAAACATTCAGTGGGGAAAAGACTCCTTATTTAACAAATGGTGCTGGATGAACTGGCTGGCAACCTATAGAAGACTGAAACTGGACCCACACCTTTTACCATTAACAAAGATAGACTCTCACTGGATTAAAGATTTAACCTTAAGACATGAAACTATAAAAATACTAGATGAAAGTTTAGGGAAAACACTTGAAGAAATCGGCCTGGGAGAATATTTTATGAGAAGGACCCTCTGGGCAATTAAAGCAACACCAAAAAGACATTACTGGGATCTGATCAAACTATAAAGCTTCTGCACAGCCCAAAACACTATACACAGGGCAAGCAGACAGCCCTCAGAACGGAAAAAGATATTTCCAGGGTATGTCTCTGACAAAGGTTTAATAACCAGAATCCACAGAGAACTCAAGCATATTAGCAAAAAAAAAAGAATAAGTGATCCTATCTTAGGGTGGGCAAGGGACTTGAAGAGAAACTTCTCTGAAGAAGACAGACACATGGCCTACAGACATATGAAAAAAATGCTCATCATACTCATCAGAGAAATGCAAGTCAAAACCACTTTGAGATGTCATCTAACTCCAGTAAGAGTAGCCCACATGACAAAATCCCTAAACCATAGATGTTGGCGTGGATGTGGAGAAAAGGGAACACTTCTGCACTGCTGGTGGGACTGCAAACTAATTCATTCCTTTTGGAAAGATGTTTGGAGATCTCTTAGGGATCTAAAAACAGACCTACCATTCATTCCTGCAATTCCTCTACTAGGTATATATCCAGAAGACTAAAAATTACTTTATAACAGAAGTATTTGCACCAAAATGTTTATTGTAGCCCAATTCATAATTTCTAAATCATGGAAGAAACCCAAGTGTCCATCGAACCATGAATGGATAAATAAATTGTGGTATATGTGCACCATGGAATATTATGCAGCCTTAAAAAAAGATGGAGACTTTACCTCTTTTATGTTTACATGGATAGAACTGGAACATATTTTTCTTAGCAAAGTATCTCAAGAATGGTATAAAAAGTATCCAATGTACTCAGCCCTAGTATGAAACCAATTTATAATCACCCACACTTCCATATGAAAGCTATAACCCAACTACAGCCAAAGATGAAGGGGAAAGAGGAGGGGGAGGGGAGTGAATGGGAGAGAATGGGTGGAGGGAGGGTAATTGGTGGGACCACACCTATGGTGCATTTTACAAGGTTACATGTTTAATCTGCTAAGTGTAGAATATAAATGTCTCAACACAATAACGAAGAAAATGCGGTGAAGGCTATGTTAACCAGTTTGATGAAAGTATTTCAAATTGTATATAAAACTAGTACATTGTATCCCATAATTGCATTAATGTACACAGCTAAAGATTGCACTTAAGAAATAGAGATACACGTGCAATGGAGTTTCAGACCTGCTACTGGAGACACTGTACTCTACTTCTGGAGTACTCACTTTGAACATCACTTTGCGCATGTATGGGTCAGACCATAGACTTTTTTTTTTTTTTTTTTTTTTTGCAGCTTCGGGCTGGGGGTGGGGTTTAAAACAACACCTCTGGCATATGGGGCTGGTGCCCTACTCCTTTGAGCCACAGGCACTGCCCTGACTTTTTTTTTTTTTTTTTTTTTTTTTGTGACCTTAAGTGTAAAGGGCTATTCCTCAGCATATGTAGTATTAAACTCTGACCTACAGAAAGCTAGCATTCTACTCAGCTACCTAGGAAGCTGCTTTGGGGCAATATATTATGAAGAAGATTGACTGTGAATGGCTTGCTTTGCATACCTACCACTGCTTTTCATAAAAAAGTGAAAACCAAATAAACAAAGAAAAAAATCTTAAGAAAAAAATTGAGACAAAAAGAATAAATGGAACAGAAGAACTGTAGCAAAAATGGAGCCATTACTATTGAAGAAATAAACAATGAGAAATTAACAATACAAAAATAAAACAAACTAAAAAGAAACCTAGGGGAATACAAAAGATGTAAAGTTTTTTTTATGTTTACATGGATAGAGCTGGAACATATTTTTCTTAGCAAAATATCTCAAGAATGGAAGAAAAAGTATCCAATGTACTCAGCCCTAGTCTCCATTTTTTTAATGGCTGAATAGTATTCCATTGTATACATATACCAGTCAATTATCCATTTTTTCTTATTGTTTGCCTTACTAGACTAAGCAACTCAAGAGCAGGCATCATGTCTTATGTCTACCTCTCCCTGTTGTTTTGAGAAATATGGTAAGTTCTAAACAAGTATGCATTTGTATGAATTCCTTCACACTCTCATTAGTTTTATATAATGTTTCATCCAGTACTACCTCCTTGCTATTGATCAGCTAAATTATTAAATTTACCAATTATTTTAAAGCATATTTATGAATTGTGATCTTAAGCTCATATTTTTAATGTACTCCCCAAGCCAATCTTCATCTGGTATCTTTTTCAGGTAGATGGTTTCCAAGTGGTGAGTTACAGAAAGCTTCCTTCTTTCTTTCTGTCCCTAGTTCCTAAATAAGGGGTTTTAATACACTTTTCCTCAGAAGTCAGGTGGGTAGCATAAATGGGGACAACAAGCAATGAAATATAGTAGGAAATAGTGAGAACTATGGCAAACTAGAGAATATATAATCATTTGTTTTAAATGGAACAACTGCTGCTGAGCTATACTTCATTTTTTTCATGCAGAAATGTAAGTGTCCAGATAGTACACTTAATAAAAAGGAAAACTGTAAGTCTGGACATTTAGTAGAATATTTTGATGTTTAAGACTATGCAGCCATAAAAGCACATCTGAGAGGTAAACGCAGTCTCAGAGCCTGTTTGCAACCTCTCCAATTTAATCTCTTCTAAGTTCTGTAGTGGACAATGGCCAAACTGGTTCACAGGATGTATGGAATTGAGCACTTGTTTGCTAGACTTATTTGCTGAGCCTTCTGATGACTCCCTTGGCCTGCAATGATGTCATCTATTTATGAAGTCCTCTGACAGTGATATGTGGTATAGCTGTAGTTTGGTACAGCATTAAAGAACCATGGACTTTGGAGACAGACTGAAATGGATTTGAATCATAAGTAATTATTTATGTGATTATTTTTAGAATCACCCAAACTCTCTGAAACTCAGTTTAATGATATGTAAAATGGAAATAATGAGACCATATCAGAGTTGCAGTAAAGATTTATTGTGATAATGGATGTAAAATGCCTGGCCAAACTGGGCTGCCTTGTTGGTTGCACAACAATCCCAAATGGCCTCAAAACTGTTCTTTTCCTCTTAAATACTTATGATAGAGTGCTTAGTACTCTGTATATTCTACATCCCTCAAACGTAATAAATCTCACTGAAAAAGAAAAAGACCATGTACTTCTTTTTCTGTCCCCAAATATTATTGTATGCTGTACTAAATGTTGTACCAAATTTTGTCAAATCAAAGTATCATTTTTTTTAATTTAAAAGAAATCTTATGCAGAATTTTAATATAAGGATAAGTGGGGAGCTACTCTAGTTTAAGCAGTGGTAGGTATACCTAGCAAGCCATTGACAGTCAATCTTTTTCATAATATATTGCCCCAAAGCTCCTAAGGTAGCTGAGTAGAATGCTAGCTTTCTGTAGATCAGAGTTTCAGAATACATACACTGAGGAATAGCCCTTTACAATTAACATCTCAAAAAAAAAAAAAAAAAAGTCTATGATTTGACCCATATATGGACAAAGTGAGGTTCAAAGTGAGTACTCAAGAAGTAGAGTACAGTGTCTCCAGTAGCAGGTCTGAAACTCCATTGCACGTGTATCTCTATTTCTTAAGTGCAATCTTGCTGATGAAGACTGAAGAAAATTTGCTTTACAAAGCAGTGTCTTGAATTACTGTGCTCTGATGAATCACTGATGATGTTTTAGTATTGTTTTGGTTAATTCTAAATTGTAAAATGAATATTCTGATGCCAATAGTGTATCAATACAGAAGTCAAATTAATTTTGAATCAAGGGTTTGGTTATAATTGAAGTATTGAGAAATTATATCTTCCTCTTTGCAAGGCATAACACCCTCAGGTGAAGTAACTGCTGTAACACAGTGATTGCTTCAGTGAGCTGATGTCTCTGAAAACAATTAAAGAATATATTAAAGCACCATGTCAGGACTGCAGAAGCTTCATTTACATGGTGACAGCTTCTCTTTGTCTGCTGCCTACAAATTACTTGCTGAGTAAAAGAAATTAGTTGAGACAAGTTCACTAAATTTGGACATCAAAGGTAAAGATTATTTTGCACAATATCTCAAAAGCACAGGTAACAAAACAAAAAATAGACAAAGGGGATTATATCAAGCTTAAAAACTTCTGCACAGCAATCAACAAAGTGAAGGGAAAAACCACAGAAGGGTGAAAAATATTTGCAAACTATTCATTTGACAAATGATATCTAGAATATATATGGTACTCAAACAACTCAATAGCAAAAACAAATGATATAGTTTTAAAATAGACAAAAGACATGACTAGATATTTCTCAAAATGAGATACAGGTATACATCTCAAAATGGACAACAGGTATAAGAAAAAATGCTCACCATCACTAATCATTAGAGAAATGCAAATAAAACCACAATGAGATGTCATCTCTCCCCAGTTAAAATGGCTTTTATCAAAGAGGCAGGCAATACCATATTCTAGTGAGGACATGGAGAAAGGAGAATTCTTGTATACTGTTGGTAAATCAGCACAGCCACTACAGAAAACTGAATATAGGATCCTCAAAAAGCTAAAAATGAAGCTACCATATGATCCCACAGTTCTTCCATCACTTGGTATATATCCAAAAGAAAAGAAATCAATATCTTGAAGTGATATCTGCACTTGCATGTTTATTGCAGCACTATTCACAATAGTCAAAATACTAAATCGATTTAGGGCCCATCAGTGAGTGAATGTGGTATAGATACACAACAGAGTACTATTCAGAAAAATAATGAAGACATTGAAAATAATGAAAAATAGAAAAATAATAAAACCCTGTCATTTGTAGCAACACGGATGGAACAGATCATTATACAGGGTGTCCATGAAGTTTGTGTGCAATTTAAAATAGTTTTACTATTTTACTTAATATTAAGTAAAATAAGCCAAATACAGAAATACAAATATCACATGTTCTCATTCTTATGTGGGAGCTTAAAAAGTGGATCTCATGAAGATACAGAAAAGATTTGTTTTTACCAGGTGTTAGGAAGGGTAGTAGGGCAGGAAGATGATGCTAATGGCTACAAATAACACATTTTGGTAGAAGAAATAAGACCTAGAGTTTGATAGATCAGCAGAGTGACTATGGTTTATAATAATCTATTGTATATTTCAAAATAGCTAGAAGAGAAGAGAATAATTTGAATAATTCAGATGTTTATAGCATAAAAATTAGACACATACTTAAGGTGACTGATTACTCAATTACACAGATTTCATCTTTCCCAATTATATGACTGTATTAAATTAGCACATGTAGCCTGAAAATATGTGCATCTATTATGCATCATTAAAAAATTTTAAAACAATTTGGCCAGCAGAAAAGGAAAGCCTTCTGAAAGGGGGAGCAATTGCTAGCCATCAGCAACTTTTGAGATACTGGGAAGATTTGTATCTCTCTCTAACACAGCCCCCATCCATTTGTTGATGTCTACAAAGGATAAAACTTCCCCACTTTTAGGGAGGATATTTCTCATCTCCTGTAGAAACAGAGAAACAGAAACTCAACTGCATCCCAGGAGGCAGATAGTTGGTTGCCAAGGACAAATGGTTTCCAGAGACAGGTACTATTGATTTGAAACCCCACTTTGTAGTTAAACTAATCGTTACCTTACATTTGGCACACTTCACGATGAGCCTCATGTCAGGCATCACCTTGAAAATGAGCCCCCACTCATCAGCATTAAAGATGTCATCATTTTTGAAGTCTCTGGTGAAGTCTGAGAACTTTAAAAAAAATTTTTTTTATTAAGTCATATACACATAGATCATGAATACATTTATGTATATGTGGGGTACAATGTGTTGATTTTTTTTAATACAATCTGATGTGGTTACATCAAACCAATCAACATAGCTTTTGCCTCATTTACTTGATTATTGTGTTAAGACATTTATGTTCTACACTTGACAGATTTGACTTGTACCCTTGCAATATGCTCCATAGGTGTGGTCCTGCCTTTTACTCTCCCTCTATCAAACCTCTCCCCCCTTCCCACTCCATTTCTTTCCTTCATCCTGGGCTATAGTTGTATTCTATCTTTCATAAGAAAGTGTGAGTAAATATAAGTAGGTTTCATAGAAGTACTGAATACATTGGATACTTTTTCCTCCATTCTTGAGATACTTTACTCAGGAGAATATGTTCCTTATCCCTCCATATAAACATAAAGGAGGTAAAGGCTCCATTTCCAGGAAGGAGTTAAAGGCTTCCACTCCAGGAAGAAGTGGAAATGTTGAACAGGCCTACATCTAGTTCTGAAATAACATCAACTACACAAAATCTTCCGAAAAAGAGAAACCCGGGACCAGATGGCTTAACATCAGAATTTTACCAGACCTTTAAAGAAGAACTAGTGCACATATTACTTAACCTTTTCCAAAATATAGAAAAATAAGGAATATTACCCAACACATTCTATGAAGCAAACATCACCTTGATCCCCAAACCAGGGAAAAACCCAACAAGAAAAGAAAATTATAGACCAATATCACTAATGAATATAGACACTAAAATACTCAATAAGATTCTAACAAACAGAATCCAACAACACATCAAAAAAATTATACACCATGACCAAGTCGGATTTATCCCAGGCTCTCAAGGCTGGTTCAATATACATAAATCTATAAATGTAATTCAACACATAA